>JASSUY010054761.1:0-20434 GCA_032466535.1 Forpus xanthops | reverse complement strand
ACTCAGAAAGTCCTTGGCCAGCCTAAACACTCCAAGCCACAACTATAAACACTGGTGTTATCAGCACTGTTCCCAAGTCGAAAAAAAAAAAACACAGTGCTGCACCAGCTACTACTTAAAGGAGAAAAACAACAGCTGCTGATGAATCCATGACAATTTACCAAAAGCCACCTAGTTGGTCAACACCAGAGGATCTGCCAATAGGGCTTGTCCAGCCCAGTCAGAACTTTTACATACTGTAGAAGGGGACAATATTCCTGTGGTGCACATAAAGAATTTGCTGGGGAAGACAGTCTAGATTATTCCTGCTTCAGGTAAAATCCTACTTGTGGGATTGCTTTTGCTCGGGGACCCGGATATGTTTGGTTGGTAATACGGGAAGATGGGGAAGTCCAATGTGTACCTCAAGGGGGTTGATTTTACAGGAAAACAGCCAACGAACTCAATTGTATGCTGTTGCCTGTTATGTAGCACTTTTTATAGTCCACCAACTAGATGTCTTCAGGTCACCAGCGACTGGCCCTGACTTCTCTTTGACCATAATCCCAATAAAGAATGAACTTTCATGAAACCAGACGAGTTCTGTAGTAAAGGAATGATCAGCGTCAGCATGAAATGATCCAAAACTGCACACAGCCTCTCCTGCTCTGAAAGACTGCTGCAAGAGATGGAGCCCAACATCACGGACCAGATGGACTCAGCAGTTTTATAGGGATTGGTCCATGCACTAAGGAATGATCTCTCTCTCTCTGTAGGTGTATGTGTGTGTATGTATACATATGAGATAAGAGTGGTGGCATATTGAAAATGTGTGATCTGAGCTTTACATGGATGCACTTTCTCTATGCTTCTTTCACAGAGGTGGGTGATAAAGACTATTTAAGGCAAAGAGGATCAAATGCCTGTGTTGTCACTACAACATTCAAAGGAATGAACTCAGTGGCACATCTGAGCTGATAATAAATTTTTCTCACCCAAAAAACACATTAGAAAGGTAGTGAGAATAGGCTTGAATGGAGCTGATGGGCTCTCATCCAAGTAATAAGCCTAGAAGCCTAAATATGATGCAAATTTAAAAGTATTTTGCTCTAAATCTACCTCTGTTATTTGGTTTTCTCTCATAATCACTTCTCTTCCTGTGTGACAAAGCCTATCAAATTGATTACTCTCAGACAGCAGAGTGAGGACTTGGCAGTCAGGCAGCTGCAAGTGGTCAGCTGGCTCTTTTGTCACTCCTGGCTTCTGACTAAAAGCTGTTCAGGCTCTAGGTTTCTATGAGATTTCAGGAAGATGTAGGATCCAATCCTGATGCATTCAATATGCCATTCCTCATCCAATATAGACAGAACAAGAGCTCTTTGCTAAAGCACTATTTTGAGGGTGTAATTTATTTGCCAGCTGTCAAACTCTGTCTCTGAAAGGGAAGTGGGTACCAGGTTATAACTTAGCACAGCTATTTTTCCTTCTGTTCACAAATCAGAGGTAAATATTTGGAAGAACCAACAGCATGGTTTTGTTTTATTTTGGTTTAGAGAGTTTTCTAATGATGAAGACAGTGGGATTTGTTTTTTCAACTTTTTTAAAATAAAAACAAAAATTAAGGGTCAGTCAGCATCCATATGTCTTAATGTTTGACAAGAGACATGTAATTATCCATGTAGTCCATACATGCTTAATCAGAATGCACAGCTGATTATTCCGCACTTCTCAAAGTGTTTTCTCACTGGAGTGATGGCCCCATAGAGTCATTTAATGAGGGGAACATAAATTAGCAGTCATCAAGACTAGTTTTCTGACCCTCTCTCTGTTCTTTTGGGGTCTGAGGAACCTTTTTTCTGATGCACCTGACATATTTAACTTACTAGTAAGATGATTTTTTTTTTTTTTTTGAATAAACAGGCAAATGATGCCCTGACAAGAACATTTGGTTTCTTGTTTCAGCAAATGATTTTCTTTGTATCTTACAGAGAGCTGGAATCCACAACTAGAATAACTTTTGCACTGTTATTTGTGAAAAGCCACCTAAAAGAAGAAAAAAAAAAAAGATTAATTTGTGAAGTAGTTAATTTACTTTAACAAGTTTCCTTTGTATCAAACAAACAAAGGCCAAGAGTGTGGCCATGAAATTGTTGAAAGAGGTATGTGCAGAATATATTGAGAATAGGAATATCTGGGTCTGTAATACATTTTGAGCAAGTTGAAGAGGTAGGGTAGATATTATTGTGTGCTGTGCAATGAAGATAGATCTTGAATCCTGAGAAAGGGAAATGGAGAAAAACTGGCATTGAGTGAGATAATTTAATGCTTGATTAAATCATTAATAATATATTAGGTTGCAGATATGGAGTGCCAAAGCTAGACATACATCATGGCTTTGTCACCATTGGATTTTCTTCAACAACTGACAGGAAGAAAGAAGGAAGCAAGCATTAGCTAGTGTGACTCCAAGTGAACTTCTGATTCTTGGACTTAGACATACCCATTATGCTTCCTATAACATCTAAAATTATAATGTTGGAAATGTTGGGATGACTATGTAGATGTTTTTTTCTGGATGGCTCACTGTACTTCATGGTAGAAGGAAATAATATAGAATAAGCTGCACATCATTAAAATCAAGAATATATCATTAAGAGAGTCATAAGCAGGGACTTGGGAATTAATATAATAACTGTGGGAGTTACATTCTTTCAATTCTTCAAATTAATAACAAAGAAGTTGTTTATTAAGCATTAAATATTTTTTTTATGGAGGAAGTTAAGCCACAGGATATTTTTTAATTTCCAAAATATGCATTATCATAGAATCATAGAATAGTTAGGATTGGAAAGGACCTTAAGATCATCTAGTTCCAACCCCCCTGCCAGGGGCAAGGACACTTCCCACTAAACCATGCCATCCAAGGCTATGTCCAACCCGGCCTTGAACACCGCCAGCGATGGAACATTCATAAATTCCCAGGGCAACCCATTCCAGTGCCTCACCACCCTTACAGTAAAGAACTTCTTCCTCATATCCAATCTAAACTTTCACTGTTTAAATTTTTTTACCTACTACTACAGTAGGAAAAAAGTAGGAGACTGGAATGTGGAGGTAGCTCCCCCAGTTCTCCATGTACGATGTCGAAACTTCTGTGAGAAGCAGAAGCATTCCTTGTGAAAAGCATACATTTCTTGCTAACCTCAGAAGTAGCCCAACCTTGAATTTGAGTTTTGCTGAGCTTGACAAGCACCTATGCTCCTTCTCCCTGCTGTTGGCACTATATATCCATTAGAAGATTCAGTTGTACTTGACACAACATTCTATAATTTCAGTCCTTAGCCAGTATTCTTTCCTAGCACGTACACAGAAACATTAAAAAATAGGCTGGGAAAAGAACAGCAGACCATTTTAAAGTGATCTTTACTGGTGCTTGTCCAACCTATTCTCAAAGACTTTCAATGATTCCTGTAGCCTCTGGGGTAATTTGTTCTAGCGCATTTGCATTGTTAAAAAGGTCTTCTTAACATCTAAACTGAATCTCTCTTGCTGCCATTTAAGCACACTATTTCTTGTTCTGTATATGATAAAGAGCAAATTGTTCCTCTCTGCAGCACCTTTTATGCTTTTAAAGGCTTTTGTCACTCTCCTCTACAGCCTTATCTCTCCTAGATTTTAAACAACACTGTTTCACCTTCCTTTGGTATTTTAATGTTTTTAGAACTCTAGATTGTGTGCCACTGACCAACAACTTTCATGAATTACAGCATCTAAATTGGGGTAATGAAATTAAGCTACAGCCAGGCTACTGATTATACATACTGCTTATGCATTTACATGCCCCTTCAAAAAACAAAATCATAGAATAGAATCATAGAATCAACTGGGTCGAAAAAGACCTTTAAGATTATTAAGTCAAACCATTACCTCAGGAATGCCAAGACCACCACTAGACCATATCACTGAGGGCCTCATCTATAGTTTTTGAACAGTGCCAGGGATGGTGATTCCACCACTGCCCTGAGCAGCCTGTTCCAATATCTAATCACTCTTTCTGTGAAGAAATTTTACCTAATATCTAATCTAAACCTCCCCTGGTGCAATTTGAGGCCATTACCTTTTGCCTTATCATTTGTTACTGGGGAAAAGAGACTGATTCCCCCCTCACTACAACCTCCTTTATGTAGTTGTTGAAAGCAATAAGGTCTTCCACCCTGAGCTTTCTCTTCTGCAGACTAAGCAACCCCAGTTCCCTTAGCCGTTGTTCATAAGACAATATAATAGTAATGTCTGAGTCATGTTGATGTTATGATCCATTTTATCTGAAGGACTTTTTTCTGTAACACTGCTACCAAACCAGACATTTCATAGCTTGTAGTTGCACTCATAACCAAGTAGAAAATTTTACATTTATTTTTAATACGAAGAATTTCAGGCAATTTCTCTAGTTTATCAATATCCATTTTGGTTCTACCTCCAGTAACCCATCCTCTTCCAGTTTCATTTTGCTTAGTTACAGCAGGCAGTACTAGAGTCAGTAGACACTTGCAGAAGCTCAGTCCTTATGACTATAGACTCAGTTACAGGTTTTATAGCCAACATCTGATAGTGTCATCTTAGAGCACATGTCCCTAACTTACTTATGAGCATCTCTTGTGAAACACTATTAGATTAACATCTACTTAATGGATATCTGCTGCTGCTTGAGACTCATGAGTCATATTTCTTTATTATAGCAAGAAACAGGTTTTCTTTGATATGATTTGTTCTCAATGAACCCATGTAGGTTGTTCATCATCTTTGTTTCTGCTTGGTACTCTTTTGTTTCAAGAATTTTCCTGAGACATTGAAATTAGGTGGTTACTTTATAATTTAATTTTTTGCAGAACATACTTTTCTCTTTATTCAAGAGAAGGCTTATTTTGCTTCTCAAAATCTCTAGTATCTCAACATATTCCAAGAGCTCTTTAGATTAATAGCTAAAACACATTTCTGAAGTCACCTCTTTAAATGCTATGAAGTTTGTTGTATGCAATAATTTCAAAATCTCTGATTTCTGTAGGTATTCAGTAACCTCTCTGCTTTCTTTTCTTTTGCTCAAGGCTAAAGTAATACCCTTTAGTCCTTAACAGAACTTGTGTCACTCACCTGATTGAAGATGTACTCATTTTTTGAAAACATTGATGTGAAGAATCTCATGTATCTGTTGACATTGGTACCAGTCCTAAATAAATTTCTCTCTCCATTTAACATTATCTTACAATATATATTACAGCATACATTTCCCACAGCATTTCCTTCTATCACTTGTATTATCTCTTGTTACCTTTTATGCTCTTTGCTAGTTTATTCTTTTTTCTGGTTTTCTCCCTTTGTGTTATTGCTTTATCATCTTACCTTCTAATGTGATTAGGTTTCTGTTTTCTATAAACATTCCTCTTATTGTAAAAATATGTAAGCACCATAAATGCAACCTTACAATAAAGTGTCAGAAGTAATACTTTCCTGAAAAAATATACAGCATCTTGTTTGAATGGAATATGCATTGCTACTTTCCAATAAATATTAAATACAATCTTTGTTCAGAGCGACACATTCCACAACTGTGAATATAGTTACAATATCACCCCTAGTCTGGTGGAAGGCACTCTGCATTAGTTACAAGACCTATAACGCAGTCGCATATCATGTATTTTAATATGCATGGAGTTAGAACTCTTTCCCTGAATTAATTCAGATACCTCAGTGGCAAAGCTCTGTCTCTTGGACTCTGAGGATAAATTGGATAAATTTCAAATAATTAATCTATATAATGGGTGACAAAAATTAAGATTTGGTAACCCATTTCTAGGAAATGTGCAAGATATTGTTATAGCTAATGAAACATAAGTTTTTCCGTTTTGAATTTGTGACCTGAGGAGATCTTAATGGGATATTTTGCTTACATACTAAATACTTTACCAGAAATAGAGTATAAGTACTGTTGTATGCTCAGATAAATATTGCTGCTGTTCCCTTAGCTTACTGCATATTAGTATTTAAAGGCTGCATGACCAGAAGCTGAATAATTTCAACCAAAACAAAAGGCATTTGATAAAAACAGTTTTAGAAAGCTCTTTAAAGTTAGATTCCAGCCGTATTACTGAAAGGGTGTAATATTTTGTACCAGATATGTTTATCTCAAGTAGTTCTCTTTATAGTTCCTGTTAATTCAGATAAACTAAAATGTGTTACTGAAGAACATAGAGCGTGTCTTGACATGACATGACTCTTACTTGCAACTCCTTCCTCTTCTGCCAAGAAGGTAAAGAATAAATTCATAAAACAAGTACTCATAAAGACTAGGGTTTAGCTGAAAAACAGATATGCTGAAGAAGCTGTGCCAGCCAAGATCTCCTTTTAGCTGCGTAGCTTAAAGAGTCAGGGAGGAAAGACTTTAAAATTAAAAATTAACAGCCATGAAGTATTTTCTTGCTTGTGAGTGAAACTCACAAAGGATTTGGGCAGATCTGAGGCATTTCTGAAGAGCAGAGCTGGTTTCAGTAGAACAGGGGCAGCTGGCTCCAGTTTGACGAAGGTGGCAGATACAAAGCCAGCCCCAAGAGAATGAGACACAAACACCTAGGTTTTGTGTCCATTTATACCACAGAAATCAAAGATACATATATCCAATATATCACATAAAACCACAGATAAGTTACTGGAAGCAAACCCAGAGAATGAATGACTGCTGGTGCCAGAGATAGTCTGGGATAAATCAAGCTTGAGATGAAAGTCCCCCAAAATCACTGTCTTCAAAGAAGTAATTTTGCAAGTTTTTGTAAAGCTAAGGTTGAACTTAGGAATAAATAACACAAACTACTGCCACCATATTCAATCTGCAATGGTCACTACACAGCCTTCAACTTAAGGCACAGGAAAAACAAACGGAAAAGAAGGTTTGATGTGTCCGTGAGTCAGAGAACTGATACAACTTGAAAAAAAACCTTCAAAGGTAGTTCAGTGTCTGAGACACCCATATGCTGCATTCAGCTAAAAAGGACAGGTGAATATGGTGTAATTGTTTTCAGAACTTCAAAAATCTTTTGGCATTCATGAGGCAATCCAGCTGTAAACAATGTATGGCTTTAATTGCATTTCTATCTGCTTCTACTGTAAACTAAAAAAGAAAGGGCTTATTTTTAGGTAAAATGTCAGAGATTGTTAAGCCAGTTGTGAAATAGTAAAAGGTCAAACCAGTATTTCAATTTCATTTAGCTGTAATTCTCAGCCACATAAAAGAGATATATTTGCCTTTCTTTTTGAAAGGGTTACATAGCATTTACCACGCAAGTCACCCCAAACCACTCCATCGCCATAAGTTCAGATTTACTGCACCCTTGAGGCAGAGCAGAAGCATGACCAAGGCTGCTCAATGGAGCTGTGTTGCATGGGTGTCCAAGTTCCCAAGATTAGTTGTCCAAGGTCCCATGGAAAGGCAAATTACTTCAGCACCCTCTCCCATAAACTGTGTTGATTTGTACCCTTAATATATAGCTCTTTAAGAATACCTTATCCTACAGTAAGCATCTAAGACAGACCAAGATACAGGATATGTGCTTTTTTTATTCATATTCTTTTACTGGTGATGGCTACTCTTGGGCTTTTCTATGTTGCATTTCTTGAAGGATTTCCCATAGAGTGTCTAGCCTGGTTCATCCCTTGGAACAAACATGAGTCTCATTTATTTGCATGGAGAATATATGTAAAGAGATCCACTTTTTAAGGTGGGACAGAGGAGAAATTATTAAATAAAAGAAGATATTTCAATATCAGGAAGAGATACGCAGCTGCTTCCTGGCTGTTTCTAATCTATTATTCAAAGAAGAGCTACTTTCACATTGACAGGATTGGGATACAAGTAAAAGGAGACACAATAGAAGTAAATTAAGGGAAGAGCTTACATTGCTACACTCTGTCACTGAGATCTTTAACAGCAGAAGGAAAGAAGCTATCAAGATTACTATCAGGTAAGGAACTAGTGTCACTGGTAGAAAATATCTTGGATTACGTCTCTGCTGCTCAAGCCTCGCTGACAATAATATCTTTGCTGAACCAGATGTGTTAGCTTTAAGGAAATAACAGTGTTTAGCAGTCACATACAATCTGTCTGGAACAATTAAATGAAATGCCAGTGAAGGTCTTCCACAGAGAAATTTAGTTGAGGACCTTGTGTTTCGATCAGTTAATATTCTTCATTTCTTTGCTAACTGTAGGTGCAGAATCAAATAGCATGCTAATACATATAGATATAAGTCTAGGCAATATTTTTCTTTTGCGATCCAGCCTGAACTTGATTCTGTTGTAGGTCAGAAGAGAAGTAGTGGCTGTGAACAATAAATTTTTTAATGCTACATCTATTTTCTACAGAACATGCTGTATTTTTTAATCAGTACTTTGATCTTAATGTGATAGGAGAAATACAGCTACTAGATTGAATGCAGCATGAAAAAACAAACCAGCATTGAAGGAAAGGGAGCAGCACTGGACAGCCACAGACTACATTTGTGTAAGAATTGTGTATGCTAAAAAGGAGGAAGTGTCATAAAACACTTTCACAACTTACCTGATAGAAAAGTGACCACTGAGGCCCTTTGTAATCCCTTATCCATCACCCAATTTGAAATTCTTACTCTAGACTACTCAGATGATGTCATTGATCATCAAATACATTGAGTGATGGAACCTAGGGCCAGAAGGAAAGTCTGTCTCAGCAAGCCTTACCAAGATTACTGGCTGAAGCCTGATGTCTTTCCCACAATAACTGTTCCCTCCCACCAAGTTATAGACAGCTTGCATGTTCATTCTTTTGGAGCAGTGTCTCTATATGGGACAGCCGGTGTAGAGCTGGCAATATGCCAACTTCCCTTGCTTAACATTGCCTTCCGTCATGGTTCTAGACTTCAGACCAAGCCTCTCTGCTGAAAAGCACACTTCTTGATCAAGTATGCTTTGTATAGCACTAACAAAAGCATATTCAGCTTCATGTAAAAACAGCTACTTTTTACCACCTGGAATGTCTTTTTTTTTTGATCATTATTAACCTTCCATTTATTAGCTTGAATTTATTCATGCCTAGTTTATACTGCTTAGATTTGTGGTGTTCTTTCTTTAGTAACTTCAAAGTAAAACTCTTTTTAAGACCTCAGCTGATTCCATGATAAGGGATGGAAAACCAAGACAATGAGCCTATCTGAAAACAGTCATATGTGTCTGGGTTCACCTTCCATCTCTTCTCAGCTTTATGCTCACACATAAACAAACCCCTTTTTTTTTTTTAACAAAACCTCTAATTTCTGAAAATGAAGGACAAAGAATACATTGAAATTTTGCAATCCCTTTAGTATATTTTTATATCACAGATACCGCTCTCTAAAATTATCACTGGAGCAAATCACTAAAGCAAATTATTTAGGGACAGAAATTATCAAAAGCCTTTTTTTAATAAATGAGCAAGTAGATCTTTCTTAGGGAAGAAAAACACCCAAACAAAAAAAAACAAATTAAACTTCGTATTTAGATGGATAGACAAGTAATATTTTCTGGTTAGTGCAACACATATAAAGTCATGTGTTACTTTGCCTCAGCCAATGAAGTAGAAAATTTAAAAACATCTGGAAAATAAAGCTGAGGCTGCATAAATCAGATGTTAAGGAAAAATCTTTCAGATTTTGCTATTAATCAAGATTACACAATGCTTGAATTTGCAATATGATACGGTGTTTCTTATTGAAAATGCTATGTTGTTTATCTTAGTACCTTATGAAAACCAGGACAATTTTTTCATTTTATTCAGTATTTCTACAGGGAGCAATACGCACAATTTCTGCATTTATTACCTTCTCCTAATTTTTACTTTCTTTTAGAGAGACATGTAAGCTCATGTCATTGTAGAACATTCTGCACAAGGTAAGATATTATATTTTCAAGTTCTTACACAGAACCATAAAAATTACAAGCATGTATGTTTTTATAAAAATGTCTAGTGACAAATGTCTGGTACCTCCTTTAAGGTCACCAAAATCACTTCAAATCTTTGAAAATATGAGGGGCATAGAATGTTATTGAGAATCTGTAGTAAAACCTGTGTATACTCAAAAGTAATGATTTAGAGATATTTGTGAATGGGTCATATACAATGATATGAAGGTGTATCAGCATTTCCTATTCAGTGTACATGTATGCAGTAGTATACAGGGAATACAGTAGTGATAGGAATAGTCAGTGAAAGACTGGATAGAATGATTTATGATACAGCTTGTCTAGGACTCTTATATGCCAAGTGGGTGCCATGGTGCAGTTGTACTTCAGTGACTGAGAAATCCATAAGTCAGAAAGCAGTTTAACCCCTCATATGAAGATAGGATGAGAAAGTTGTGGCTGTTCAGCCTGGAGAAGAGAAGGCTGCATGGCGACCTCATAGCAGACTTCCAATATCTGAAGGGGGCCTATAGGGATGCTGGGGAGGGACTCTACATGTGGGACTGTACTGAGAGGACAAGGGGTAGCGGGTTCAAACTTAAAGAGGGGAAGTTTAGAATGGATCTGAGGAAGAAATTCCTTAGTGTAAGGAAGGTGAGGTGCTGGAATGGGTTGCCTAGAGAAGTTGTGAATGCTCCATCACTGGCGGTGTTCAAGACCAGGTTGGACATAGCCTTGGGTGGCATGATTTAGTGTGAGGTGTCCCTGCACATAGCAGAGGGATTGGAACTAGATGATCTTGAGGTCCTTTCCAACCCTAACTATTCTATGATCCTATGATCCATGGCCCTGCCAATCCTTGGCCACGTTATGCAGTGATTGTAAATATTGCTCAACCTGATGCTTTTTTTTTTTTTTTTCCGATATAGCTTTGCAAACAGAACTGTGTTTTCATTTCTTGAAATTCCTAAATAAATGCACTTGCAGCCCAGAAAGCCAACTGTATCCTGGGTTTCATCAAAAGGAGCGTGACCAACAGGTCGAAGGAGGTGATCCTGTCCATCTACACTGCTTTCGTGAGACCTCACTTGGATTATCCTGTACAGTTCTGATGTCCTCAACATCAAAATGGATATGGAACTGTTGGAACAAGTGCAGAGGAGGGCCATGAGGGTGATCAGGGGACTGGAGAACCTCCCATATGCAGATAGGATGAGAAAGTTGGGGCTGTTCAGCCTGGAGAAGAGAAAGCTGTGTGGAGACCTCATTGCAGCCTTCCAATATCTGAAGGGGGCCTATAGGGATGGTGGGGAGGGCCTCAGTTAGGGACTATAATGGTAGGACAAGGGGTAACAGGCTCAAACTTACACTGCAGAAGTTTAGGCTAGATATGAGGAAGAAGTTCTTCTCTGTGAGGCAATGGAATGGGTTGCCCAAGGAAGCCATGGCTGCTCCATCCCTGGCAGTGTTCAAAGCTGAGTTGGACAGAGCCTTGGATAATGTGGCTTGGTGCAAGATGTCCCTGCCCATGGCAGAGGGGGTGGAACTGGATGGTCTTGAGGTCCTTTCCAATCCTAACTATTCTATGATTCTCTGATTCTAAATACGTAAGATTGGGCTGTAGGTAGATTTGTCATGGGAAACATTACGTGGAAATATGAGAGCAAGGAGCAAACTGGAGGAGGTACAGAGATCTTAAAGACCCTTCTTTATTCTGTCACAAGCTGAATGACAAGTTTTTGAAGTTAGCCATCAGATAGGAGCACTTACTGACCAAGATGTTTTTCTTCTTTGCCTGATCTTGATGATGTTGTGATAGTAGAATCACTGTTCTTCTATCCCTTTAGGATTTCACTACTGAAATTAAGCATACATGAAGATTTAATTTAAATACAGTCAGAGCTAACATTGATTTGCTTGCTGAGAGGAAAAGGGAAAGGGAAAAGGAAAGGGAAAGGGAAAGGAAAAGGAAAAGGAAAAGGAAACACCCCCACCCCCCAAAGAAAAAAGAAAAAAAACCCACAAAACCCTAAATACACAAAAAAAAACAATCCCAAAAAAAAAAAAAAAAAACAAAAACAAAACTTTCAAGAGGCCTGAGTTTTTTTCTGAACACATATATCTGCTCATAGCATAATTTAGAGTTTGAAATGCATGCTATAATATGCCAAGACCAGATTCTTTAAAACCTGCACCGGCTGTTTGCTAATTCTGACCTCAAAATAGAACATACACCTCTTGAATGTTGCGTCTATCTCACATGATGAAACTGTGTCTCCTTTCTAGTACTTTTTCACAGGCTCTATTTCACTGTATAACGGAACAGAGTGTTAGATGATTGAGGGAGGTGGTCAGGAAGTGGAAAAGTGAGCCCAAAAATAAGTACATCCTTGGGAGTCTCACTGCATATGCCCCTGGGACATGATAAATGCACAGCCAGATCTAGTAACCAGGAAGTATTTAGCTGAATTTCCTCTTATTCAGTCATCACACCTGAAAATCTGCTGTATACATATTTTAAAGAGATCTTGCCTTTTGGTTTAGTTCCTGTGGGTTGTTCTTAAGAAGCAACTAACACCTGTGAGTTGCTTGGCAATATTGATCAAAATATAGGTTATTACACTACCAGTTGTTTGGAGCACTTCTGTATCAAGCATGAAATAAGTCTTGATTTCTAGTAAAACTAGTGTTTTCTGAAGGCAAAACAATTGTCTAGATTATAGCAGAAAGATATTTAAATTAAGACATTTGATGTGCTTTCTATCCTATAAGGAGTGGTTTTCATTGCAAATTATAGACTCAGTCATCCTCACCGTCTTACCTTCAACTTCTAGAGTGGTGAAATAAGACACAGGTGTCTCGTTACTGGATGTTTGTTCTGTTAGCCTCCATAGTACCCTGCTCAGTTGAAGTAGATTCATATTACATGATGAATCACTGCTACCCCCAGTAGTCAGTTTCTGTGTAAACAGACTATTGCTTGATACTATCACTACTTATGAAATTTATTCATGGCAGAGAAATTCTGCCTTCAAGAACTCTCTTAGACATCACAGGTGCAATTTTTTAGTCCTTTCAATTCAAAGAGTAATTTTTGTTTGAGATAAATTCATTGAGTTAGTATTTTACTCTGAATTGTAACCTAGACTGAAAACTACCTGAGATTACTCACTCTCCCGTCCATGTTCTGTCCTTCCATCTTGCTGTCCTTCCTTTCCATGGTACAGTTTTAAAAAGAGAAGTGGTGGCTGGTTGCATTTTTTATTATTGCCTAGTGGTTAGGTCACATCTATGGAGGCAAGTCGAGCTTTCTTAGTGAGATAATAATTTGATTATTACATTTGGGATATGAAACAACAATTCCTCCTTCTTTCATTCAAACATTTTAAAAAAGGAGTTCCTGACAGCAATCCCATGAGCACATCACCCTGAATAATGCCCAAATTATGGGTTTACTATCCACAGATGTCTGAGGACCAGAGAGGACCAAGGTCTCAGAGGGCCTTTGAAGAATATTGCAGCTCTTCTGATTGCTAATCATATTTGTCCAAGAATCCGAACTCTCATCCTAGCACAGAGATGATGTGAAAAACAGATCAATGCCCACCACAGACTGACAGAGACCTGGGTGACATATTTACACTCAGTAGTACGTGCTAACACTTGTTCTCATTTTTCTATTATAAAAATTGATAGGTGCTAATGAGCACACACATTTCCTGTCATCCTCACCTCTACTGAAATGTCAAATATGTTTGGTAGATATTTTCATATTGGAAATCAAGAAAGAGGGTATTTATTTGTCTAATTAGCTATAATATACAATATTACATATGCCAATAAACAGGCTGTGGAAGATGGTATTTTCTATCATGTTTGTCCATTAAGCATACCCCTGTTGAAATCAGTCATGTGTCTCTTAGTGAAGGCACACTTTTTCCCTGTAAATGACAGCCATCTCATCAAATAAAAGTAAAAAAAAAAAAAAAAAATAGTGTTTTGATACTGATTTCTTTCCTTGATACTTGTCCTGAGGCATTAGAAGTAATGAATTATTCATTACCAAGGAGCATTACACCAAAGTTACATTAAACTGCCTGTGAACAACATGGCTTATGGAGGGCATGGTGCCACCACAACCTGGTTAATTTAGTTAGGACAGAAGAAATGCTTTGATCTAAGTTCCTGATTTCCTTGCTAGAAATTAAACTGTCTTTTGTATGCTTTTGTAGGGATCAACAGCATGAGAATTTGGGCCTACAATAAAGCAGAACATATTATTGCCATTAGGAAAATCTTCTGAGAGGTAATAAAGAAAAAGTATGCATTGAATATGCACATAATTTCCGAACAGATAATTGTCATCATCATCTAATTTAGTAGGTATTCACTTCTTTCCCCCATGCAACTGTTTTTTTTTCCCCTTGATGAACAATTTGCTCTTTACTGTAGCGCTCCAGCAGGACCAACAGCTTTAAAGCATCTTTTCAGTTGTTTTTTAATCTTACCCTAAAGAGCAATTTACATGGAAGGTTAGCTGACTTTGCAGGAGATCAAGAAGCAATGAAAACATATTTGCCAAGAAGAACCTGTGGCTTAAAGATTTGGTATGACACAGGTGCCTGTACTTCTGGTATTCTTAAGGGACCATGTAACCTTGAAAACCAGAGACTGGATAAGTACTTCTAGCTGATAGCTAAATTAAAGGGAATTTCAGAATTTTATCAACAGTTCTGAGGAAGATGAGCTGTTTAGGTGAAGCCATTATATACTCACTTGGGAAACACAAAGGAATTGGGATGCAACAGTCTTGTGCAAAGTTATAAACATTGCAGAGATAAAAAAATAAATGTTTGTCTCAAACATTTTCCCTTATCCAAGCAAAGAAAATGTATAGCAGGATTTGCTTTAAAGGAGTCTCAGGGCATATTTTGATTAGGGATTATGTATTTACATACTATAATGAGATAATAAATAAGTGCAGTATGCATAAAGTTTATGTATTTTTCATTTACAGTCTTTTTTTTTTATTCCTCATTTACATAACATTTCTGAGCAGTTTGTTTCCATTAGAGACACAGATGATAGAAATGGAGACACAGGCAACAGGATATTCCTCATGCACTGCTAAATCTTACAGGGTTTTTTTTTACATTACAGAATAGATGGGGTCCTATGTTGGAAGAAATGCAAGAGAACAGTCATAGAATCATAGAATAGTTAGGGTTGGAAAGGACCTTAAGATCATCTAGTTTCAACCCCCCTGCCATGGGCAGGGACACCTCACACTAAACCATACCACTGAAGGCTATGTCCAACCCGGCCTTGAACACCAGCAGAGATGGAGCATTCACAGCAATACTTTCCTTAATGGCAAGAAATCTTGTAATAAATAGATAGAGCCCTGTAGCGCAAAAGCACTGTTTCAGTTCACAGTTAGATCTTGAATCTTACCTTCCACAGGTAAAACTGTGCTAGGAAAAGAGAATACTCTTCAACACTGTTTTTTACTTGTGTTGATGCAGAAATCCATGTATTTGGAGGAACATAGAGTACTATCAGAAAATTACAAGAGAAACCTTGATAGTCATTAACTCAAAAGCTACACTTCTGTACCTTACCAAAGTAAGTTTGGTTGGACAGCCACTTAATACCAACTTGTACGTAACAGCGACCTCTTTGTATTATATGGTTGCTTAAGGTAATGGAGGCCTGGGTCTAACAGCCTGGTATTGCTCTTGATTTGACAATTTTTATGTAGCAAAGTAATTTATCTCCTGATTATTCTACCCGTTCTTCTTCCTGGAGCCAGCAGTTGTAGAAAGTTGTAGAAGTCCTGAAAACTGACTCAGCTGGCAAAGACCTGCTGTGAGAAGTTCATAAATCTCAGATGAGTTGAGTTCTTTCAATACCATTCCAGTATAGATCTTTATATTTTTATTCTCTTTGATGTGCATATGTTTAGTAGAAAGTTTCTGCTTATTTGGAGTTTTCTGTGTTTCAGACCTTTTATGTTCTCTCCTTTTTGTTTTAATACATCACTTACTTAAAGAATAAATCAAAAGGCGGATAGCAGAATTTTCTTTTTTTCTTAAGTTTTTTGATAATTATGTAAACCCACAAACTAACCAATAACAAAGTGAAAAGCAGACATCAGGTTCTGAACATTAAGTTTTCAGTTTACCAATTTTTGTAGTTCCTAGACATGCTACTTTTTGCATGTCTATGGATTTTATTTTTCAAACATGATAAATTAACCATGACAAGTGCAAGGTCCTACACCTGGGGCGGAGCAATCCCAGGCACAGCTACAGGATGGGCAGAGAAGAGATTCAGAGCAGCTCTGTAAAGAAGGACTTGGGAGTATTGGTCAGTGAGAAACTTAGCATGAGATGGCAGTGTGTGCTCGCAGCCCAGAAAGCCAACTGTATCCTGGGCTGCATCAGAAGGAGTGTGAAGAGCAGGTCGAGGGAGGTGAGCCTGCCCCTCTACTCTGCTATCATGAGATCTCACTTGGAGTACTGTGTGCAGTTCTGGTGTCCTCAACATAAAAAGGACATGGAACTGTTGGAACAAGTCCAGAGGAGGGCCACGAGGCTGGTAAGGGGAATGGAGCACCTCCCATATGAATATAGGCTAAGAAAGATGGGGATGTTGAGCTTGGAGAAGAGAAGGCTGTGTGAACTCATTGCAGCCTTCCAATATCTGAAGGGGGCCTATAAGGATGCTGTGAAGGGGCTGTTCATGAGGGACTGTAATGAAAAGACAAGGGGTAATAGGTTCAGACTTAACCAGGGGAAGTTCAGATTGGATATATGGTGGAAGTTCTTTAGTGTAAGTGTGGTGAGGCACTGGAATGGGTTGCCCAGGGCAGTTGTGAATGCTCCATCACCGGTGATGTTCAAAGACAGGTTAGGCAGAGCCTTGGGTGGCATGGTTTAGTGTGAGTTGTCCCTGGCCATGGCAGGGGGATTGGAACTAGATGATCTTGAGGTCCTTTCCAACCCTAACTATTCTATGATTCTATGATTATGTGATAATTATATACTGATCATTATATTTACTGCTTTATTGTTCTACACTCATCTACTTGACAAGGGCAAAATTAATGAAATTATCTAGTCCAGGAAAATCGTTCAGAATACTGACATGATTTAGAGAAAGGAAAATGCATAATAATGCAAGCTACAACCCATAATTTTATTTTCAATTAATTAGATACGAAGAAAATATTAGTGAAACATTAGGAATCTGAGGCTAAACTACCCAAAGAGAAGGCAATTAGTTAAACCCACAGCCTGACAACCTTCATACATGTCCTCCTTAACATATTCTCCTCTTCCTGACATTTGACCTGAGCCAGCTAGGTACAATCTGGGAGGAACAATGAAGACTAGGAACTGTTGCCAGTAAATGGTGTGAATGCTCTTATTTTGACCCCCAAAGTGCCTTCTAATGCCCTTGTGCCTCCTTAGTAAAACATTACATACCAGAGGGGGCACAGACCTGTCCTAACTATTGCTTGAATTATAGACTGTATTTCTTATCCCACACATATTACTGGCTAGAAGGACAGTAAGCAGTTTTGAGAGCAAACAGAAAGAACAAAAAGTTTGTGAAAGCTCTTTTCCAGGATATCATACCTTGCTGTTAGACTGGACTTTTACTCAGATGCTAAATCCACACAGAACTGCATTTACTTATTTTCATCCTTTCTGGAGGCCATCAAGCCTTCATGCTTTTTTCAGTCTTTGGGAGAAGGTTTCACAGAAAGTTAAATACCCATAATGTCTATTTTACGTATTAAAAGTTCCCAGCCTAAAGGCTAGGCTCAGACATCAGGATGGGGTGGCCACCTGACCTCCTCAGATTGATAAATATGAAGAAAGGGCTAGGGAAAATGGATGATTCTCCCATGAGACTTCGAGATCTCTTTTCTCACAGATTGACACACAGGCAGTACAAAGCAATGAGGATCTTGACGAATCTCCAGGGATCTAATAAAACACAACCCAATTATATTGCACTAAAACCACCTTAATGATAGAAATTATTTGAATATTATCCATAAAATTATCTTCTGTACTTAAACTGAAAAATGATCTCATAATTTCAGGGAGATTTGATTAGTTCTGCATTTTTTGCCTGAAAAAGTCTTGTTGATCTGTCACTCATAAAATTAGCATGACTTTTCCACTGTTTTGCACAAGAATCGTGTGATATAGCACTGATGCCAGTCTTGCAACTGCTTTTCAGAGTTCCTCCATTCAACAAAATAGGGGTAAAGAAGCATTAAAAAATCTATACAAATTAACTAAAAATGGAGGGGCAAGGTTTGTAAGAAGAAGACAAATACTAGGTTATCTGAACCTATCAGAGGAAGAAGTCAGGTGTTTGAGAGACACAAGAGAACTTAAAAAAAGAAACTACAAGTGACAGTGTTTTTTTCTGTTTTCTTTTTTTTTTCTTCTTTCATATTTGCTATAAGAGTTATAATTTGATCCTCAAATCCTGGCATCTTCATGTGCTTTGATTCTTACAGTTACCATAGTACTACCTTTTGCAAATAACAGGTATTCCCTGATGCAATGTAGATAAGCTAAGCAATTAGAAAAAAAAATTAAAAGCTCGTGGTTTGCATACATCCTTCTTTCTTGACTTATTTTTAAGACATATAGAGGAAAACCTCTGAACTCATTTTACCTGAGTCCAATCTGAGGTGTCCTCTTGCACCAGCATACCTGTAGATGTCCTTGGAATTTATAAATTTTTAATGTTCCCATTCTTGATAACTGATTAAGTGTTGACTTTTATTGATGTGCCTTAATCCATGGTTTTTACATAATGACACAGAAGTTCTGATTAAGAAATTCAAAACTCTGATTTACTAAATGAAAAAAGCTCCTTCTGTTCCCTGTAATGTCATGTTTCACTTCTGTGCCCACTTGGTTTTAAAGTAACCTTACAATATAAATAGTGATGTGTTAAAATTAGCTATCACAAAATTGTGTAACAGTAGTACAGCAACCACACACATAAGAACTCTAAATTTTACTCTAAGCATGTAGTAAAATCCCCCACTTTCATGAATAGTATAACTATATTGTAGGCTGAGATTGCCTATTTATTGGTGAAGTTTTTTGAAATATTTATATACTGACCTTTGCTTCAGTAAGAGCTTGAAAAATATTATAGCATCAGACAACATAGTACATTAATATCTGTTGTGTTTTTTTTAAAGCAGAAGATTATTCTAAGAAGCATTTTCATGACCTGCCAACTCTGCTCTTCTTTCCACAAAACCTTCTGTCTCTAAACATTTACTGCAGCATGAGGAAAGTACTATCTATTATTTGTTCTGTATGTCTAACAAGTCAGGGTTTATTTGGGGCTGGAAGACCTTTTTTTTTTTTTTTTTCTGGTATTTCTGCAATAGTATATAATATAAAGGAGATGAATTTCCTGACTTGCTTTTTTTTTTTTTTTCCCCAGCATAATTTTTAGAATGCAGTCTTTTTTTCTGTAGTACAGCTTCTTTGAAAGCAGTAAGTTGCACAGTTTTCACAACAGGATTCCAGTTATAAGGGATCTTTATTTATTTTTATTGTCTTTATTTAAAAATAGTACACTGTTCAGTGGTCCAGCTATCCTGGGTTCAGCTGTAACAAGCAGCTCTATGGTCTCCACAGGCTTTCTTTTGTGCTAAGGACAGCAATAATTCTAAGGTTTTTAGTCTTCATGACTGGAAGAAAGCCTTCAGACATCAGCCAGCCACCATATGTTCCACCAATTGGTGATACTGATAAATTGGGAAGTAAGGTGTGGTTTCTAGTTATCGAAAAGCAACAGTGATTTTAAGTTCAGTCATGACATCTCAGTGCCAACATTGTTAGTAGCTACACTTCCAATTGCTGTAGAAATAGAATCCTGCTACTCTGAGACTGCTGGAGAAACTTGAGTATGTTGAAGCTTACTTTTCCCCCAAATCAGTTTGTAAATTGAAACAATGTGGGACTTTCATTGTAATGTAATATATATACTGCAATCTCAATTTAATTATACATCCATTCAATAAGCATGGGTTGTTTTGGAGGAAAAGCTATTAGTTTATTTCCCAATATTCTGTATTTTCAACGTCCTTTCCCAGTTGTCTAAGTAAGTAAAGAAAGTATGTCTCAATTTGTTCCCTTAGAAAATATGGGTGAAAACAAGTATCTCAAAGGACCAGGTTAGGAAAGCTAAGGCACAATTAGGATTAAATTTTGCTAGGGATGTTAAGGATAACAGGAAGGAATACTATAGGTACATTGCAAATAAAAGACAGGCAAGGGACAGCATGAGCCCTCTTCAGAATCTCTCGGGAGAACTGGCTACACTGGATTTGGAGAAAGCTGAGGTTCTTAATGACTTCTTTGCCACAGTCTTCACTGGAAAATGTTCTGACCATACCACTCAAGTCTTGGAAGGCAGATGCAGGGACAGTGAGAATGAAGAC
>JASSUY010054760.1:0-132162 GCA_032466535.1 Forpus xanthops | reverse complement strand
AGCTGAAAATCCAAAACACAGTGCTACACCAGCTACTGCTTAAAGAAAAATGACTGCTGCTGCTGAACCCATGACACATGAGCAGCTGTCTCTCAATGGACCTGACTTTGGCATGTGTTCTAATTTACAGACAGCACTGGCAAAATCAGGAGGCCACCTGATCAAAAATACAATGTCTATCAAGTTATTTGAAAGCTCTCAGGTCTCAGACTGAAAGATGTGCTTAGATTACAGCGTTGAAGCAGTCTTAATACTTGTATTTCTTTGTTGGAAGATCGGATGCCCAGTATGAAATGACTTCTGTGGTACTTAGACGCCCACGGTGTGTTTTTTGGTGCAGGAAAGAGCCACTTTGCTTCATATCAAGCCCAGAGAGGAAAATCAACATTACAGTTTGTGTACGTGATTCTTAAAAGTCCTTCATCCTAACATGCAACAGCATGTTTGAAAATGTTTAGTTTGAATATATGGAGGTGTTGGTGAGGCAGTGTTTGCAAAGTCTAGTAGACTGTTTTTATTATCTGCTATCATTGTGATTTGTTGACCTGAATAACACCTTCAATATCATGTGAAAATAATCACCATGCATAGTATACCAAGTAGATTAATTCAGTGGAATAGCATTATTTGTTCAGGAACCAAAGCATAGGGAACTAATATCAATATAATAAAACATATTCAGTTAAAATTGGTTAGTGGAAAAGCTTTCTATGGGGTCATAAAGTGTGGAAATCAATGTTGTTAGGTGTAGAGTTAGGCCTTAAGTAAAATCAGGAAAAAGTATTAATGTGGCTGGGGAATATGAATTTTGGTATTTAAGTTAGATAGAAAATTATTGACCTCATAGCAGTCTTCCAGTATCTGAAGGGGGCCTATAGGGATGCTGGGGAGGGACCCTTCATTAGGGGTTGTAGCGATAGGACTAGGGGTAGTGGATTCAGACTTAAACAGGGGAAGTATAGATTGGATATGAGGAAGAAGTTCTTTACTGTGCAGGTGGTGAGAAACTGGAATGGGTTGCCCAGGGAAGTTGTGAATGCTCCATTGCTGACGGTGTTCAAAGCCAGGTTGGACATAGCCTTGGGTAACATGGTTTAGTGGGAGGTGTCTCTGCCCATGGCAGGGGGATTGGAACTGGAGGGTCTTAAGGTCATTTCCAACCCTAGCTGTTCTGTGATTCTATAAAAGTGTATGATTTTGTGTGCCCAATGTAACTCATGCTAGGAAGAAATGTTATGGGTTATGCTGTGAGTTTTGGCTTTCTTTGGTTGTTGTTCTTCATGTGGTTTTGGGTTTTTTTTATGAGTAGCTTGTGCCAATGTGCCCTGTTTTTTGTGGCCTTTTTCTCTATCATCTTGTTCTTGGCCTTTCAAGAAAGAAAACTGTAAGCTAGTCCTAGATTTTTCTTTTCAATTCTGCTTTTTTATTTCACCAGGCTTGCAGACATGCTTTTCCAGGTATTTGGGTGTTCCATCCCCTGGAATGCACCAGTCTGTGCTTCCGGGACATATAGGTGTAGTATAAACCCTGTTACACCAAGAACCGCCTCTTTTAGAGACAAATGCCCCCAGTGCTGTTGCATTTGTGAAGGTGACAGGCGAATACAGAACTGGAAGCTCAAAGAGTTAGTTGCTGGTGGTTGCAATAGAAAAGCTTTCAGGGTGTCAGTAGTATGGAAATACTTTGCTATTTATTTTCTATAGTGGAAGTTCTCTTTCCTGCTGCTGTTCATATTTTGGGCAAGGCTTGGCCATCACTTTTACTGTGTGCATGTGTGCCTTCAGTGGTGACAAATAAGGGTTGGCCATAGACAAGGATCTGTCCCTGGGCAACGCTTTTATACTCACAGTGAAATTTTACAGACAAAAGCAACTGTTTTATTGCCCCAAAGACACCTCTGTCTGTTTGGATGAACTGCTTGTAACTGAGACGTAATCTTGCACTTCAGAATGGTCCTGAGAACTGTATTCCGCTTATGACACTTGGTTTAAGAAATGAAGTGAAGTTAAAATAACCATGGCCACAGGCAGTGGGTGGGACACAGCACTGTGGAGCCTGCATTACAGTATTAATCCGTTTAGCTGGTTCTTCCAGGTTTGGTTTCACATCTTAACCACAGGTGCTTCAGAGGTACTCAGCTGTCAGATATTGATATGCATAGTCCTAAGTGCTTGCATTGCTCCTGTATGACAGGGACCCTTGTTCTTTGTCAGCCAGACATCTGGTTGAAATGATTTTGTAATCCCTTTGGGAGTTTTGGAAGTAATGTGAAACCTCAGTGTTCTGTCTCTAGTGCCCAGGTTAGATATTATTGGGCTCCTGGAAATTAGGATCCGAGCAAATGGGAGTTTTCCTTTTCCCTTTTATTTGTTGCCAGAGGACGCAGTTGTCCACTTTGCACCGAGGTCTGCCTTAACAAACCAACCAAAATTTTCAGAGACATTTGTAGTTATAAGTGACAATTCCAGCTTTTGAGTTGGCCGCTATGTAGAGAACCTTGATGGGTGGGTTTTGACAGTACTGTGTTCACGTTCAGAAATTCAAGTAGCCCTTATTTATATGGGAGTCGTAGGAGTTTTGGAGTTACAGTTTTGGAGACACAGTTGATGGTAAGTGCACACCATGTACTTCAGGAATGGGGAAAAAACAAGTGTAACATCTCAAATGCAACCTTTACGAACTTTTTACCCGTAGCTTCATCATTTCAAGTGAGATGTTAACTGGATGCAAAGGAAGGGAAGGAGGTTCAGTCTTTTCAAGTACCTTAAAAACCCACGACTTCCTGCCTGTGTCCAGTTTTGGGCCTGCCACTGTCTGTTGCATCTTTTGAACCAACTGTATTCAGCAGCTTGAGAGCTGGAGATTTGCTGATAACTGTAGTGTTCACTTGGCATGGGAGTTCAGAATGACAAACGTTTTATTCCTCATTTTCCTCAGTTTCCATCTTTTCACAAGTGTTGCTACTGACACAGCTTCCAAATTGGTTAATATGTGCTTTTAAATTTAAGCATCTCTGACAATGAAGCACACAGAAAGCATTTGAAACCTGGTGAATTTTTGGAGGTATGGCCATTAGGCATGCTGTCCTTCTTTTCAAAGCAAGGGTATTGTCACAGCTTGAAATATTTGAAGTATAAAGGATGTATTGCTGGTGTAAGCCAAGTTTGGAGAGGGTAATCAGTATATCCAGGGGAATGCAGCCTTGTGTTCACCAGGCTAACAGTCCAAACTCCTACTTGATGTGAGAGCTGCTAGATGCAGTACAGCAAGAGGAGCTCAAATAATTTCAAGGTCTACTCGCCTTGACCTTAGATGTAGGCCATATATGCTAGATTCCTAAAATATCTTTAATATCTCAATTACACTACTTGTCAGGCTGTGTTCAGCCTCACAGCCTTCTGTGCTTCAACATGACCTGAAAAAGCTTTTAGATCATGGCTTTAATCCGAGAGATTGACACAGCACCTCAGTGTCTTTTAAAATACATAGGTATGAAGCAGCTGTTGAAGATAGAATGCCTTGGATGAATAGACATCACGGTTGCAGATATAGGACTTGTTGCCACTTTTCCTTAAACACATTTCTGCAGCACATTTGCACAAAAAGTGTGGTTTGATTACACTGCATAGCTTAAATAAACTGCCCTGTGAGGAATAGTAATGCAGCCCAACTGCCTGTAGATTAGCTTCCAATAATCTTGAATGGATCCTTATCTCCTGCTCTTACTTGTAAGGCCTCTGTATTCCATGCATATAATTGCAGTGCGTAAATTTAACGTTATTCGGAGAAATTAGTTCAACTGGTGCTTATGTGTTTTAAATATCTTAGGCTAAACTTGCAAGTATGCAGGATAAGGTCCGCATTCCCAATGAGACAAAAAAAGATCATGGCATTAATAAGTTCAGATTCTTATTTGGCAGAAAATAACACAGGAACACGAAGGTACGAGCATCTGTGTTTTGTTATAGGGTTCCTTAAAAATGGTTGCTAGTAAAATAGGACTTCTACTTGAACAAAGAATTGGATCTTTAGTCCTTAGTTAATTTAGCAAAACTCTGCTCAAAGGAAAAGGCTTCTCTCACAATGTAGTTTATCTAATTATGATTTAAAGGGCTTGTAGCAGTGGTGGCTGACTGAAGATTGAAGTCTCCAAGACCACTGGGAAAGGAGAATGAAAGCCTAAGTGAGCTCGGCTTTGTCACAAGAGTAAATAGAAGATGATAACATCTGTTCTTAAATGTTATGGTGAGTGGAGTCAAGGTTCCTGCTGTCGGGTTTGGACATGATTGCTTTCTTTTCTTCCTCTAACACTTCTAATTCTGTCATTTTGTTATGTGCAGACCCCATCCACTTATCTGATGAAAATTTGCATTTATTCTTATTGAGTCTTTAGGTTAAGGTGTGTTAACAAAGGGGCTCTTAAGAACTCGTTGTTAGGAATTCAAAGGTCGTTGTCACTCCAGGACTGAGTCAGGGGAGCAGCAAGCGGCTGCTGCCCCTGAACACAAAAGGTTTCCATCGAGCCATTACCTCGGAAGTCCCGCCTGCAGCAGGACCATCAAGAGCCAGCAGCTCCTCCAGGCTTTCTCTGGTCACTGAGGATTGCCTGCGGAAGCAGACGGCATGGCCATGCCCGGAAGGAGACCTGCATGGTGATGCATCCCATGCCCATCATCAGCATTGCCCCCCTGAGCTGACGCAGGAGAGTGTCCAACTCATTCCGAGGCACTGGAGGTTGATCGCCCATCAGGCGCACCCTTAGGCAATCCTTACTATTGAACTCTTGTAGTTCTGGGTCTGTCCGCCTCCTTTTGCCGTCGTGGCTGAAGTCAGTGTTCAGTTGCAAGCTGGGAGCTCTGTGTTACACTACGTCGGCAGAACTAAACAACGTGAGTACCTCTTCTTCTGACCTTCGAGTGCGTGAGTGTGCTCTGTCTCCCTTTATGTTGCCAAGGAGGATGAGCAGTCACAGTTATGCTATAGCTGTTTAAAAGCTGTGTATATACATGTGCTGGCTGCTCAGCTAAACCAGCCAGCCAAACTTGAAAACAGCCCAGAGCTGTACTCTTCCCCTCACTAGAAGCAATGGTTCGGGTTTTGTATTCTCTGCCCAGTAGCAAAGCTTTGCAGAATGTATAGGATGTTACCTCTTGTCTGTTCTCTATCAAACGAAGCTGTAATTTCTTAGAGTTCAAAGTTGTTGGAGATATTAGATTAAGGGGAGGCGAGGAGGAGAACAGATCAATAGTTCTATCTTTAAAGTAATCTTTCCTTAGGATCCAATCTTTAACTAACCTTTCATATCTCCACCTCATCTTAGAGAAATTCGGTCCCATCTTAAATCTTGCAATAAGTATCAAAGGAGCTCTTTGCTGTGCTTTTATGCTGCGTATTGAAGGGCTCCTTTAGTAACCCGAGTCATGTGTTTCTCATATGTACAAGTTAGATGGCACGGGGTAGGAGAGAGAAGGGGGGATCTTTGTGAGTTTGTGAAGCTAAGTAGTGGCCTTGGAATCAGAATTCATGACTTGGAAAAATGGCTTTTATTTTGGTGTAAATTCTTGCATCTAATCCAGTAACTAAATTCTGAAAGGTTCGATGATGCTTCTAATTCACGTTGCTTTAGAAATAAGCTATGTATCAATATATATTGTCCTGGTAATCCCAAAGGGACATTATGAGTAGAATAAAAAAGGCAGAGGGAGGGTTTGTTCAGTCGAAAATGATAGTTTGTATGCTGACAGGTTGAAGTGCGCTTGCATTATAATCATTGAAGTTCATAGGTTTTTTTTCGCAGTGATATTCTCCTGTGTTGCCTAAGATAATGTGTTAACTGTAAAGCTGGCAGTGAAAATGTCTTTAAGTAATTGACTCTTCTCTTTATTCGGGTGACTGGTTTTTGGTAGGTTCTGTATTTCCACGGAGCAGTTGTAAAACTTCATCTATTTTAGGAAACACGGTCTATTAGCTGTGTCATTTCAATGGTATCTTTTAATCGAGCAGTTACATAGCACAGACCTCAAGGACCATCCTCTGGGTGCAGCTGGTCACCCAATTTCATACCCTTCTCACTGAATACTTGTCCAGACTGGGTTTGTGCACACTCTGGCAATGCCCTTCTTCTCAGTAGTTGTCTGCTTTTCCATCTCTGGAATGCTGCTCTCTTGATTTCTGAGCAGACTTAGAAGCTCACAGGTAAGCTCAAGGGGTCTTTTGCTTCACGTGCTTCCCTTGCCCTTGATGGGGATGAGCGTTTTTAGTGCTTCTGGGAGACCATTCTTTAAAATCTCACAGCACTCCCTAACTCCTTCATTCTCCATGTATAAAATCATAAAACAGGGTTGGAAAGGATCTTAGGATCATCCAGCTCCACCTCCCCTGCTATGGGCAGGGACGCCGCACACTAAACCATGTCACCCTAGGCTATGTCCAGCCTGCCCTTGAACACCACCAGGGATGAAGCATTCACAGCTTCCCTGGGCAAAATGTATGGGTCTGTTTTAAACCATTAGAAATTATCCAAAGAAGTTTTCTCTGAGTCATTAATTCCAGTTTAAAACAACAACAAAATAAATCTTAATGCTTTGTTGATTGATAACAGAGATCCTTGTTTCTGTTATTAGAGGTGTTAGGTTAGACTAGCAACCATTCTTCAGTGGTTGAAAATCAGGCATGAGGCTGCTTTGAAGTATGAAGTACATTGAGCTTGAGACAATAAAAGCTATGACCTTGTTAATAATTCAACAATGAAGTTTTGTTTGTTTCCACTTAAAATAACTAAGAGAAGAGAGTATGTGTTGTAAGAAATGAACATCCAAAGAGAATCTGGGGAGAAAGTTCCGGATTGTCTGTTACATCATTAGTTCATTTTGTTGAACAAAACTGAGGGGTTTCCTTACAATGTGAATCATTCCTGAATGCTTAAAAGGGATAAGTAGGGAAATATTTAATGGAAATGTTTTCTCATCCATTGTCTTTCTATTAAATGAATTAAACTGTTTGTTAAAATGTTCATAAAGGAGTAGCCTGATATATGTGGTAAGACTTGAGACATGTTATATCCCATCTTACAGGGAATTGCTTGTCATGACTGCACAAGTCTGGTTCAAACACAGTGTGTTGTGGTTGAACATTTGAACAAGGCCAGCTGTTCAACCACAAGTCTTGGTCTGAACATTTGGCCTTGACCCAGAACACTTTGTAGTGACCTAAGAAAACACCTGGAAATAGCCTAGTTTGATATTTTGTGTGTTGCAATTACTAAGTATCATCTTCATTAGGACAACATGTTCATATTGAGCAGCAGTCACACAGCGGGTATTAGAAACAGACTGGAACAGGAGAAAGCAGTTGCAAGATGGAGCCAAGCAATAGCCAAAGACAGTGAATTAAAATACATACTAACAAGAACCTCGCCATGAGAGTGCTGTGGCTGACAATCAGTGTTGCTTTGCACCCTGAGCTATGATGGCCAGGTTGAAACTTAAGCTGAACGTTTTCAGACACTGTTTCTATGAACTGAAGACTTGTTCAAGTAATTAACCTGCAAGACAATTTTGCAGTGATAGGAGATGATTTCTTGATTGGCAGTTATAGATGAGAAGTTTGCAAAGCTTTCTGGAGGTTTATAAACTATCCATGTATTTCCCAGACAATAGACTAGATTAAAACAAAATATCTCCAATGGATTTCATTTGGTCTGAAGTAGGCAAGGGGTACATTTTAAGCTATGAAACGTTTATGTCAGAAGCTGCCAAGTAGTGGCATCACATCACAGTAAGCAATTAAAATAGACTGATGATTTACATGCTGGTAAGAGTAGTGATGGTGCCTTGGAGCTTCTTTATGAGTTTGGACTAACTTCCCAAAGAAAAATCTAAGAACCTGACAGAGTTGCTGTATGTCAGCTGTATTGAAGTGATTGGACTTCCTAATGTAAAACAGTATGGAACTGTAAAAAACTAATATATTTATATATTTAGGTTAATATATGTTTATTGTCATTGACTATGCTTTTCTGTGGCATTATGCCAGCTGTGAAAACCTTGCTGCCCACTTGACAGGGATGCTGGAGCCTGATCCTGAGCATTGGCTTAACTTTGTATAAGAATCAGATGGTTTTGCTTCCTGACCTTGACTCAAACTAGCGAATTCTCTTTAATGCCAACTTCATATACTGTACGTTCGCTGTAAGTACAGATTTTGCTTAACCCTTATCTGCATGAGGCTGAGGTCTGCTGTAGTCATTGTACGCTTTAATGGAAATCAACTCATCCTGTGCCTTAAATGGACATGGGATGCATTCATGGGGGAGATCTTGATTATGTTTCCTTTTGGAAAACTGATAATACCATTTAAGTACTCCTCAAACTTACTCTTTAGTTAACCCCAATTTAGTAACAGATAAGGTTCCTAGAGAAAGAAATGAGAGCCCACAGTTTCTTCCACGTTTTCCTACTTTTTCTGCATGGTACCAAACATTCCCCTTCCTGGCAGAAGTTGCTATGGAGGTAGGAAAGCTAATTCTGGATGCTCAAAAAAAGGAGAAAAAAAACAAACCAAAGAGTTGTTATCAGTGTAAGTGCCTCAATATAAATAATTATTATTTGCTTTAATTTAGTGTTCTTTACGGTTTAGGAGATCCTAGTTTTCCACTTGGCATCTCTATCTTAATATCAAAATGCATCTCAAAGACTAGATGAAACCTTTACTGGTGCATCTTCAATTCCATTATTACCTTTGTGGTGGTTATGTGGGTGCTACTTTGTCTAAAACAGAAACCTAGTAGCCAGGGTTGCAGATGCATATAGAAACCTAGAATATGAATGATATCATATGTGATGGTTTTACATGGTGGTGATTTTCTCCTATATACAAACCATCCAAGTGTAATATAAGACTTAAGAAGAGTAGATCTGTTAAGACTGTATGATGTAAAAATGTTGTTAAAGTGTGGGTTTTGTGAAATGGAGAACACACGGGGAAAGGAGACATTTTTAATTGGAGATGCTGTAATATTGTTGGAATGAGTAGATCTTCAGCAAAGCCCTTGGCTGTGTCTAAAGAGCCAACACACAGATTTCTTCTCTATGTGCTGAAGAAAGCAAGTACTGTACTAATAGTGCTGCATTAAAGAGTTTATCCAGCCAAGAAGCAGATGTTTAGGAATGAAATAGCAATTGGTGACTTTCTAACAACTCATTAACAGTCCCCAGTATTAATGCTGGTATGTTAATAGTTTTGCAGAGTAACATCTGCTGTCATGGTTAGTGAGGTAAATAATAACAAAGCAACTTGTCCGTGTATAAATGCTTATGCATATTGATCACTGTTTTCATGCCCAGTGTGTGTTCAGAACACTTCGAAATGCATTGGATGGCAGTGCTTGCAATGTAAAGGTTACTGATACCTTCAATTTGTCAGAGATGGATATAGAAGTTTTTGCTGAACTTATGCTTCTATTTTTTTGATCTCAGTCTGAGCTGCAGATGCTTCAGAGGGTGGATCAGTATAGCAGTCATGCATTAGCTTACAACAGTGAAGTGGGAAGTGACAGCTCTCTGGAACCCACAGAAGGAATATATTTATAAGATGTGGGCTTTTAAAACTATGTGAAGAAGTTGATATTTGAACACAAGCCAACACTACCCATGCTCTGTAAAAGAGACAGGGGACCGTTGACCAGAGCAAGGGCAGAAAAGAGCTGTGGAAAAAAGATGTAGATGGTAGCTGTGCAGCACTGTATGTTAGAACACAGAGGAGGTGGCTGGAGTGAAATCACATGTATGGGGAGAAGAGCTCTTCCACAAGATGCAACACCTTATGTGAAAAGGATTATTAGCTACGTGGCAGTTCAAGTAACAGGCATTAGACTCGACGAACTCCTGAGAGATAACTCCGTAACTGAAGCAGCACCGTTACCTTCACTAAACTTTATGTATCAAAATTTGTGGCTTTGCTAGCAGCCTCCATGTTTTAAAATCTGGTCCAGATGGCTTTAAAGGGAACAGCAGAGGAGCAGGGAGGTTGTGGCAAGGGTTTGACTTGGAACCAAATACTGATGCTTGGTGGTCTTGCTTCATGGTGTCGGCTGACGTGAAAGCATTTAAGGCCAGGTTGGATGGGGTTCCGTGCAGTGTGGTCTAGTGGAAGGTGTTCTTGCCCATGGCAGGGAGTTGGAACTAGATGATCTTAAGGTCCCTTTCAACTAAAACCATTCTATGATTCTTAGTTCAAGAAATGGTAATTCGAGCAAGTGACCTATGGTTCTTACTAATATGTCTTAGGGAAAAGATGAGATGACTGCTTTAAAAACTTCACTCAGGTTAGAAATGAGAATTGATGTGATAAAAGCTGAATTACTAAGAAGTAAATGTAAAGAGGTTGCTATTGCTTCTGTTTATTTAAAAAAATACAGAAAAGACACTGCAGGTTCATTTAAGAAGCAGAGAAGGGCCTGCAGGGCCCATTCTCTTAAGTGCTAAAGCTGACAATTTGCAATGGAAAAGGGTAAAACCATGAGATATCATAGAATCATGGAAATATGTTCTGCAGTGGGTTTCCTTATCAAGAGTATAAAAGATATTTGCATTTATCCTTGATTTTTAGAGAGGAAAACATTTTTTTTTAAATTGTTATAGAATTACAGAGTAGTGAGGAAGAGACTTTAAAAGATCATCTATTCCCACCCCTCCTGCCATCAACAGGAACACCTCACACTAGACCAGGCTGCTCAGAGCCTCATCCAACTCAGCTATAAACACTCTTCTTTAGTCTCTATTTATCTATCAGTTTTTTGCAAGGGGAGTTCCTTCCTTGAAAGGCTGAACATTGATTTTCTGTGCAACTGACTCGTGGCACGGTTCTGCTGCAAAGTGAAATGCCCTGCTTTGAGTGTTAAGCCGATTGATCACTCTTGACCCTTACCCTGTGCATAGAGTGTGCTGCATGTTAATTAAACAAAATGACCTTATTTATGCTGTATTCTATCAAAAAAAAAAAGGTGGGGTGAAGGGATAGAGATATGGGTCTGAAGCAAAGAAATCTATAGGCAGAATAATCATGCAGTATAACTGCAGTATAGTTCTATATAGTCTTACCGCTTATCCTTCTTTACATGAGGGGCAAAAGAAACATACTTCCATCATTATTTTGCTGCTGTGGGGATAGCCTTAACATCTCTGCAGTGCAATGAAACAAGAACTGTAGACACTTAATGTCACTGTTCTTCAGGAATGTAAATAAGGAGCAACTCCAGTTAAGAGCAGACAGCTTACTAGTGTTACAAGTTGCAGACCTGGGCCTTTAAGAAGGGTACCACTCAGGAGAGCCTGAAAGTCCAGTACAGTGGCAGCAGATGACCAAATAAAACAATTCTAGTCATTTACTTGTGCTGTGCCACACTTAGAGGGATACTTGGTTATGTAAGTGTCCCAAACTGGAAGGCTGCATGGATAAAGACAGATTTATCCATGATGCTTTCAGTTTGTTTAAACAATAGACCTGAATTAAGATATGCTGGCAATTCCTTCTTCCCTCACTTTGCTTTATTATGCCAAGCAGCACTAGCACTGAGATTTTAGTTAATTTAGTTTCAGTGCTTATAGATCTAGAAACATTTTCTGACCCTCCCTGGAAGATGTATAAGTGCATATACTGACAATGCAGACTAAATCTTACAGTCAGTGCAGTGTCGCCAGAACTTGCCAGGGATGTCTTGTGGAAACCTTGAACTTTTCTCATTGATCCTGCTTAGGCTAGAGGTTTGAATTCAGTGACTTCCAGAGATCCCTTGTAACCTGAATTTATCTATGGTTTTATGTTTTAAGGCTTCATCAAACAGCCCATGGAGGTTACCAACTGCTTTGGGATGCATGGCATTGCCTAGCTGGGTCTGAAAGATTTAATTTGCTCTTCTGATGCAAAGACTTTCCAAGCTGCATTTGGGTGTTGTACAATCTTGCAGTTACGCAGAAGTGAAGTTATCCCTCCTCAAGTGCAGCACTAACCTTGTTTTTCAATACCTGGTACTTAGCTTTATCTCACAAAACTCATTCAACAAGTGCTGCCATGCACACCCTTTTTCCCTTAGTGCTACGTTGTATTTATAGATGGAAGTGCCTAATCTGCTTTGACATCTGGTCTTGTTCTCAGTTCACTGTTGTGATGACTTCTGTGGTATGATTGCAGTATAGGTGAAGTTGTTCCTTTCCACACGTTATTTCCAGTTGCTTCTCATGTTGCTTGTCTGAAATTGTGTTGCTACTTTATTGAAGAAAACTGACCTGAAGGATGTGTTGAAATGATGTCTGACATAACACTACCACAAATATTCCATCTACTGTGCTTTCTGAAGGCCAAGATGTACTGGAGTATTTCCTAGGCTGCTCATTAGCAAGTAATACAAAACCTGTGTTCAAATGAAATATGTGTGTTGGCAGTGAAATCTTTCTGATTTATTTGTTCTTTTAAGAGACTATCCTCTCACAAAACACCTCTTCTGAATCAATTTTGAGTTGATAAGACCTTCTGTGCACAGCACTTACAGGGTTTGAATTAAGACCTTAGTATTTCATAATAAATTTCAATTGTGTGGTGAAAAATTGACTCAAGAGCAGACTTCTTGACAGTTTTGCAGCAGTCAGATTAGGATTTTACATAGTACCCTATGTAATTGATGGTGAATACTGAAACAAAAATAGCCTCTTCCTTCTTTTTTCTCTTGTTTTGTTTTTAACGCAAAGGGCAGGAAGAGTTAGCGTTCCAGGTCTTGGGAGGTGTGAGTTAGCTATATAAAAAACCAGTAGTGTTATGTACTTAATTCACATTGATATACTTCTAATTGGGTTTGGCATAGCAATGAAGTTGATCCTTTGATCTTGCAATTTCAGTACAGATCTCAAAGCTTTTATACAGGGTTGTGCTATCTTTGTGTCACCTCTGCCTGGTAATATGTGTGTTTTCACCAATTTCATATTTAGATGATTCATGATATATCATGGAACTAGATGGACAAGGGAAGAGATGAGGAAAAAACATTAAATACGTTAATCTGGAAGGCATACTCTGCGTCATTAGCTTACAATATTAGATATTGAAAGGTTTAATGGAGCTTAACACATTGAAACATGTTTTGTTAGAAAACTAAGCTTTTTTTATTTAGGCTTGGAGCTTGAAAATGAAATTTCCAGGGCAAGAAGATATAAAGCGTTTAGTGAAACAAACTGTAAGAACTAGTACAGTTTGATAGCATTCCAAACTGTAATTGTACCTCTTAACCTCCATTTTATTCCCTTTCAAATTTGATCTTTTGTAAAAGTGCTGGTGCTATATCTCAATGAGATTGCTGTGTGCTTCCATCAGGTTTGGATAAATATCTACTGCAGAATACGGCTGTATTTTATCTTACTTTTGGATGCTTAGTCTTATACATAATACATTCAGCCTCACTGAAGGGTTGGGGTTGGAAGAGACTCCTGGAGATCATCTAGTCCAACCCCTCTGCTCAAGCAGGTTCACTAAGTACCTAAAAACGTTTTCATATCTTCCACAAGATTCAGATCCATTTTGTTTTATACCTATATTAAACCCCACAATAATACCTCTAATTTTGCTTGGTTGTGTTACTTCAGGGCGAAGTATTGGTTCATTTTGGAAACCACCTCTAGCAGATGCTGATAACTCTGTGTCTCAGTGTTGTCCCAAGAAAACAAACTTATAGGGGCTTCAGAACTTTTGAAGAAGTAATATAGAATCTGGTTTTGTCTCTGTTTCTAGCTACCCCTTATCAATACATATACAATATACACAACTACAGAGATCACTTTAAAAGCAAAAAGTTTAGGAAATAATTGTATTTGTAGACTTGAAGAGCTGCAAAGCTTAATTTAGTGAAGCCCAAAAAGCTGTTAATCATTGCGATGCATTGTCCTTGGTATAGAGTCTAGAGTATGCCAGGGTGCCAGAAGTTAAACCTTTGACTTGGAAGCTTTGAGGTATTCTGGTATAGGGGTGAGTAGTGTTTTATGACTTTGTATTTGAGTTGGAAAAAGTGTGAACATGCAGAAGCTCTCCAGTTACTGAAATCAAGAAGTCAATAAAGCAGGCAAATATGCTTATTTGGGCAGGGAGTTGTGGAGGTGTCAGTTACATCTCTTGGTACTGTCATACTCTGTTACCAAATGCTTACATTGTAAAAGCTTTAAAAATGGGAGACTTACATGTATTCATTATCAGCAATTTTAATGTAATGAAACGTTGGTGGTGACCTGAGGTTCTTGTTTCAGCTGCAATATCAAGAAATGCGTGTGTAGAAAAATGCATGCTCACAGTTGACAGAAGAACGAATACAGAGAAATCAAAAGATGATCCTAAAATTACTGTAAAGGGCCCTCAGTGCTGTCGCTTCCCAAGACCAGGCTGCTTCTCTAGCAAGCTTCATAAACCTTTCCTCTTTCTTCTTTGAAATAATGAATTAAGGGGAAACTATTAGCTAGTGAGCAAACTGTAGCCCTGGCACATTTTTTCTAATAGAAACTGCTCTACAAACTGTTTCAATTCCATCAGGAGAGCACTCGGGGGTTTTTTAAGCATTACGAGTCCTCTTACCTTCTTTAAAGCCTTTTGTTAAGAAGAGGGATGTAGGATTTGATTTATCTTTGTAGATTAGTAGTAGAGAAGTGAGCTGTTGTTGATCAGTTTGATGTGGCAATGTGTGGAGATGGTCTTTGTCAGCTGCATGACTAGTGTTGCTCCAAAAGTCAAGGTTCTTGGAGTAGCTAAATCGGAACGCTCTGTTTAGAAATGTTTCTCCTGAATTCAATTTAACGATTTTCTTGAAATTGCCAAGTGTGAAACTCAAACTCCAGCCACGTGGTCCTTATTTGCAAAATGGTTTTTTTAGTGCCTGTGACTGCTGCCATGGTCTGAAGGTTTTTTTGCAGTAAGCCTTCTACTGATGGCTGTAAGAGGAAGTCGAGCACATCTCATTGAATAAATGTGACACATGTAATTAATTCTGCAGCCTTTTTTGTTTTCCATCAAATGTCATGATTTTCATTATGAAAAAACTGAAACCTTCCGTAAGTTGGAAGGGGCAACTTCTGCACGCGGTGAATCCTCTGCTTTTCTTACCCTGTCCTCTAGTTTCCACAGTTCTTGTATTTTAACGAAACCCACATTCAGTTACACTGATACTGAAAGAAAGAGCCAGTTGTGTATTTCATGGTTTCAGAAACAAAACAGAAGGAACAATTTAATGCATCAGCCTTTGGAAGTATTTTGCAGCAGCAACATTTTCTGTAGTTGCACATGGCTGCTTAGAGCAATACTAACCTTGAACATACATATATTTTCCATTCAGAATATCCCTCTGTCACAGGTATTATGTTGAAAACAAGAAATTGTAATTGCTTAATGTGACAGTTGTTGTTTATTTCAGTCTTTAAAAAGCCCATGAGGCTGTCTTTTAAGGAATATGGCCTTCGAGAGTTAGTGGGAAAACCAGTCAGAATATAGTATTTCAGAATTTATAGTGCTGCACTGAGATTTGCTTAATCTCTTGAGTTTGTTACATATAACTAGATATTGGCTAGTATCTGTAGTAGGTAGCCTATACTTCAGAAAGGGGGAACTGAATTAAATGTATCAGACTTCCTTCAAACGACCTGGGTAGAAATATGAAGCAATTAGGTTTATTGATTGCCAAACAAGTGACACTTGAATTTTCCTTTCGTAAGTGCTGAATGCATTTAGGTAATCTTAATTTTTCATAGGAACATATTGTACTGATAACATGCCTGTGGTTATTCCAGTATGTATGAACTGACGGGCTCTTGGTACAGCTTTCACACATGGCAAGTGTGTAACTGAGATTGGTTTCTTATGAACTGTAGTCATTTTTTATTTGCAACCAATTTTAACAGTGTGTAGGGATCAAAAGCTTAACCAGACATTGATTAACTGATTATATCTATGAAGTCAGCGTGACTGATGTAGCATCTTGCAGTTTGACTTGTGTTCTGTTAACCTGGTAGAAATCAGATTGGATCCACAAAATTCTAACTGCAAAAGTGACAGCATATCTATATAAATTGCCTGCGTCTTCATGAAAAGTGTGTCTGTTGGCTGTTACCTTAAGTGAACTTAGTGGCGGGCTTATGATATGGAACATGGTGGCCACATGATATTTTTTTGTATTAATTTATGTAAGTCTAAAATGACATAAAAGTGAACCAGGACTGAGTGGATAGCAGTTTTGATGGGTTTTTTTATGCGAATACATGTTAATGTATAATGGTTTATTATATGTGTATTTAGACCTTAAAATTGTTGTGATAGATGGAAATCTGGGCATGTAACTTGGATCTAAAATCTTAATATGGCAGGAAAAAAAAAAGTAAAGAAACAAAACCAAAAAGAAATAGAACTTAAACTTCCAACTACAAAAATTCTCACTTAGTTTACACGTATGTATACGTGCTGCTCAGGACAGTCAAGTCTAATGCTGTAGTTGATTTCTGCTCAAATCTGGCTATTCCTACTATGGTGGGTTAACCTTGACTAACAGCCAGACTCCCACCCAACAATTCGTTCAGACCCTCAGCTCTCCCTGTCCTTAGGATTTAGGGGACAAAATAGGGTGAGAAAGCTCAGGGCGGTTTCTTATCTGTTACTGCTGTGGGCAAAACAGACTCATCTTGGGGAAAACACCTTGTTGCCAAATAAAATAGATTTAGGTAGCTAGAAAGAAGAAGGCAAGTGTTAAAAGAGCAGCTTGCCCTGCCCCTTTTCTTAGGCTTAGCTTCTTTCCTTCGCTTCTGACTCCTTTACTCTCAAACAGGGGTTCTTTCCTAAGGGGAAAGGCATGGTTATGGGCAGTTCAGAATTGGTCCTTTTTGCTGCTGCTTCCTCCTCACGTTTTTCCTCTGCTCTCTTGTGGGATCTTCATAGGCTACAAAGGAATCTCTTCTGCAGTGCTTGCAGCTGCAGCTCCTCCCTGGACAACCGCTGGCTTCTCCTGCAGCCCTCAGTTGCCCACGCCTCTGCATCTACATCCCATATGTCCACAAATACCAGGGGATTTGTTTTGTAAAACCAATAAGCTCTTCATAAAATGGGGAGAAATGATTGGTCCAGTGTGTTTTAGAATTGATGGAAGATACGTTACCATGTGCTAGTGTCCTGGTTCAGCATTAGCAGTTATTTTTCCCCTTCTTAGTAGCTGGTGCAGTACTGTATTTTTGAGTTCTGGCTTGGGAACAGCACTGATAACACCAGTGTTTTCAGTTGCTGCTCAGAAATGTTTACTCTGACCAGGGACTTGTTCAATATTGTGGTCTGCCAGGGTGGAGGCTTAGTTGGAAGGAAGCAGAGACAGGACACCTGAACCAAACTGATGGAAGAGGTGTTCCCTAGCACAGCATGGCATGCCCGCTGTATAAACTGGGAGCAGTTACCCTAAAGGGCTAGATAACTGCTCAGTCTGACTGGGTATCAGTCGGTGGGTGGTAAGCGGTTGTGTTCTTTTCCCTTGTTATTTCCCTTATCATTATTATTATTGATGGTAGCAACAATGTTTTGTGTTATACCTTAGTTACTGGTCTGTTCTTCTCTCCACTCATGGGAGTTCAATTCTTTTCATTCTTCTCTCAGTCAGTCCTGGAGTGTGTGTGTGTGTAGAGGGGAGTGAGCAAGTGGCTTTGTGGCAGTTAGTTACCAGCTGGGCTAAATCATGTCAGCTAGTTCAAGTCGTGATCTTGTGGTTTGTTCAAGCTGCGTATTTTATCATGATAGTATAACACTTGTTAGTGGCAGATAGTGGATCACTGTAAACTGCTGATCATCTGTCTTAGTTCTTCATGACATAGCTTGCAAAGCTTAAACATCAATTTAATTTTACCATAGGTTTGTAAAGCCTAATATGGATTTTAAGAGTAAGATATAATAATAATATCCCTTTTAATTGTGGGACAGAGACCTCAATAACTCGGGAATTGAGTTGTGTAGATCTCAGGACAAAAAGTGTGACAGGTACTTCTTAAAATTAGAAATGTTTAAGTTTTTCTGTAATTTTATGATACATTTCTTATCCAGCTTACTTAACTGTTAACAACCTTTTTAATAAGCTACAGGATAAAGCTTGGTACTCTTAGTGGATGTCTTGAACCGTGTTTCAATGAGTATCTGTCAAATTCAGAGCTGAAATAAAAGATTTGCACTATTGACAGGAAGCTCTTTATTCTGACTATGTAAGGAGAGCTGATGTTTTGGGGGGAGCCCGCACAACTTCTTGTTGAGAGTGAATTTTTTGAGGGACATTTAAAGGACACAAACTATTTGAAAAACTAATAAAAACCACAAACTAATGTGCTGAGAAAAGATGAGACCACCAGATGTGACAGAAGATAATTAATCACTGGGGTGTCTGTCTGCTGATACACAGATAGAGACAAGATCATTGCCAGCTTAAGTCAAACGTGTTATCTCACGGATATGCAGAACTCTCTACAAAGCAATGCCACATATTAAGAGCTTTCTGCAAAGATATTTAAATTACAAAGATTATTATTGTTAGAGTTTATTTGACGTTCTCAGACAGTTGTGCTATGCCTGCATTTATCAACTCATTTATTGTTCAGATGAGGAAGGGTGATGCATGGATGGACTACTAGGCTTCAGTGCAGCTGCTTTAGGTTTTAGAGACCCCCAAACTCACAATGAATTGCTTTCAAAGTGTATTCTGTCACTGATGGGAAGGCACACAAGTTTCTGTTTCAGTAGTACAGGTAGGATGATGATTGTTCACTTAAGGGTCCTTGAATTAAGTGAGAAGTACTAAAGAAAAGGAAATATGAATGTGTTGCACTGATCTATGAATGCAAACTTCCCTGCTGTGTCTATAGTTCAAACAATCAGAATTGCTTAGTGGTCTACAGATTGTAAATTGGTAAAAAAAATGTAATGTCAGAGAGCCTCAGCCTGAAATCTGCAGTTGCACTTTGCACCCTTCCTGCAAACAGGTCTGAGTTGGAGCTAAAAGGAGGCAGCCTCAAACTGTGCAAGACAAGGAGATGTATCTCCTGGTTTTAGGCTCTTTGACTGCATTATGCATCCAGCAGAAATGTACTGAAGAGATGGAGGGGTGGGGAGGATTTGCAGGAGAACAAATGTATATTAGAGAAATATTTAGGATGCACAGTATATATTAAATCTTAGCATCAAGGTTTCTTAGCCTCTGCTGGATCTTGATTCCTTTCCAGATTCACAGAACCACTTCAGCAGAAGAAGTCTCAGAAAACGTAGCATCTGCATTTACATTAAAGGCACTTTGAACTGCAACAGGAGGTGTTATTCAGTAGGCAACCACCTTTGCAATTGTTAGAACTGGTTGCAAACCACTATATACTGACAGACCTCTGTTGACATTATTGGAAGAGGGGACTGCAGTGGTTACAGGAAGCCTCCCATAGAACACAATTGCCTACAGAGATAATGTGACGCCTTTTTTCATTGCAGTGATGGCAACTATATAGCTGCTCTAAATCCCTCCAAATGCTTGAGAAAAAGCTTTCTCAGTATTGAGAGTGTCTAAAATGGGAAAAGAGGGAGTAGCCTGGAATATTCCATTTTGCTTTCTACTTGATCTATGCAGGATCACTCTGGCCCATGCATCATAGCCCAAATATGGGAGAGATGATTAGTTTTGTTTTTATTTTTTAGAGTAAGAACACTGTCTGGATCTATGAAATCTGAAGTTATGCGAACTTCAGACTCTGTGTATTGCATATAAATATTGCTGTTCTAGCATAAGTTCGGTCCAGTGGAGAGAGTTTTGCTTTCCTGAAGAGCATTGTCTCTTTTTTTCCCCAGTGTCTTTTCTTCACATTTAACCACTTTGAATATTTCATATCTTTTAACAATTCATAAGGAACATTAGTGAATAGGTACATTTTATTTGTTTTGAGTGCTTATGTCTTAAATTTATACAAGTACTTACCACTAATGCACAGCAGAAGAGTGGGGACCTGCCCACCAATGCACTTTGCAATTAGATTGTGTTAGCTTATTTTGCCTGTGTAGGAAAAGTAATTGTGGCTTCCACCTGTGTGGAACTCAGCAACACTTTGGCTTTCAGGTTTTTGTATGCTGAAAGTAGATAGAGTACATGTGAAGTTACTCAGGGATAAATCTGCCTGTAGTCAAACAAATTAGGAACAGGAGATACTGATTTTGTTCTGTATCACTTTGAAAAGAACAAATTGGAGAAGTACCTTTTATATGAAGTGAATGGTACTTTGGGTGAGTTTAAATGTCTTCGCTGAACAGTTTTATCCCACCTTGATTATAGAAGTATGAGCGCTGACTGTTGCGTTGTGCTCAGGTTTTGTGGGATGCCTTCCTGCTGTTGAAAATAGTGCCTGCCTCGGATTTGTGACTTAATGTGCTGGTGCTGATCATTATACAGGTTTTAAACAAGCCAAAAAGATATGTTGTGTGTTTTAAAGAACAAAATGAGTTTGAAATAGGGTTATTATTTCTTTAAACCATTTGATGAAAATTAACTTGCCTGTAATCAGTTTTGAATTGGATGTGTATTTTGGTGTTAATTTTGCTTTTATCAAAAGCATCTTTAGCTAGCAGATTTCTTTGGTATTTTTGGTGGTTTTGATATACTGGATTTAATTACAAAACCCTTTGGATATTTAAACATAAAATATTATCTTGCTGATGAAATGCCACAGTAGAAGATAGCTCTATTACCTTGGAAACATAGCTGGTACACATGAAGCCTGGGAAAAAGACAAATGGGGGCCTAGTCTTTTAGAAGTGAAAATGAGGAGCCACCAAACTATTAATGAGTCCTAGTGCTAATTGATTCCTAGAGACAGAACCATAGCGAATGACTAAAATTTGGTCATGAGCAGCAGCCATTATATAGCTGTCAGGAGATCTTGTTGGAGTGGCCTTACCTATTCACAGGACTGCTAAAGGGCTTTGTGCGTAAAGCAGCAGCAGTGGTAGATGTCACTAAGTATAACAAAGCTTTCCATGATTCACGTAATGCTCTCATAAGTAAGATTGGGAAACAGTGGTTAGAGGAATAATAACAACCTAGAGTTGGGTACAGCTTTTCAAAGAGCTGGCCAGCTTGAGAGTGTTTTCTGATGTCAAAATGTCCCCATTTACAGAGCAGATTTCAGCCAGAATCTCACCTGCCTCTGTATTTGATGTTTCAGTAATGAACTGAGTGACAAAACAGACATGTTTATTATGTATCTGGACAATACCATTAAAGGAAGGAATGGCAGTCTGTTAGAAGACAGCTCATGATCAAAATGATCCTTTGACATATTGGAGATACATTCTAAAACCTCATTTCTTTCTGCCACTCTCAAAATGTAAATTCCCAGGCAAAATAGATGGTATCTTCTAGTAGAAGCTCCTTGGTCTTAACTCTTAGTAGATGGTTTTATGTGCAGCTTGACCTGGCCAGCTGTTTCAAGACTGATAGTAGCCTGAGTCCATGTGGGAGATATCTAAACTGCATTTTTTGTTAACCAGCTACCTGTGCTGATCTCCTAGGTCTCTTAAGTTTATGTAAATTGGAGGTAGAGAGAAGCAGCCTGCCCAACTGGTGATCACAGTAATGCAGTGGGCCACGGTGATTTAGGGTTTGTAAGGTGTTCTGTTTAAGTCTGCAGAAATAAAGTGCTGGGTCTTCTAGCATCAAAACGAAGTGCTTCACTAGGGACAAGAAATGAAGGAGCCTTCTTCTCCTCCCTCTAAGCCCCTGTTCAGATCAGACCACTGTTTTCCCTTGTGTTTTAAATGCAACTTAGTTTCAGTCAGTCTTTTTTTCCTAAACCTGTAAATCAACTGTGAAAGGCAGAGTTGCAGTTTCATTTACACTCAAATACTCTCCCAGGCCATTTATTGCTTGTAGGTTCAAGTCCGTGAAAGGATAACAAATGTTTATTGTCTGAAATGGTTTTTTTTTTCATTAATTGCTGTTTGTGGTAAGTGCAGGTTTTGGGGAAGAGACCATTACTGGGAGAGCATCTTTGTAGTTTGACCAGAGCTGCTTGTGTTTGCAGATCTAGGTGACAGCGTGAGAATTGCCTCTTGGTAGTGACCCAGTGATATCTTTGACTCTGTCCATAAAAAAGGGAGAATAGAAAAAATAGCGAGTGCATTAATTCAAGGTAGCTGCTGTTGCATATATCCAGAGCAGAGCTTCTAACTTACTAAGTTCTTGTGAGATTTGTGGTATTTGCAGAGAACTAGTACTTTCTTGCTATAAGGATCACTTCTGTCTGACTGCGCATAGTGGTTAAGAAGACACTGTATGAATGAGTTGTTGCTTTGGCAGTGTCTTTGGTTGAGCTGTTGGGCTCCCAGGATTATTCAGGTCAAGGATGTCTTGGTGCTTGCCCACCAGTTTGTAAGTTGGCCAAGCAAGTGATGGGATAACAGAATTTTCCTGGATTTTTTTGGATTTAAGGTACTGACAGTGTTTGTACAAGGATGAGATCTGAGAAGGAATCAGAGGAACTCTTTCTGTGACATCATTTAAAGTGGTCTTATCTAATATGTTTTCCAAGATGATGTAATATATAATTGACATATAGACATTCATAACCTCTGTTACTTACAGTTTGTCTTCCTTAAGACCCAGGCTTTTACTCTTTTTATCTTGTAGAGCACAGGCTTGCATACTTGCAGCACAAATGCAGAAAGTGAAAGATCGCCTGATATTTCCAAGGTTGGCTCTGTAGGTCTCTTGTACATAAATCTGGCCTAATTAAAGTACATTGAAAATCAGTCAGGGGACCTAAATTCATAATGATTTGTCTATATGATAAGTTTAGCTAGCATTCTTTCTGCGTGTAATACTTTCCAATCCCTTGGATTTATTTGCACAAAGGAATTGACAACGTAAGGTAAGATGTCTCCGGTAGTTAGGTAGTTCCTTTGTTTCATAATGATTGCAGTATGTGAACAGGCTATGGGAATTGGATTTGGCTAAAAGAGCTAGTAAGTTTAAGAGCTCATTTAATGTGAAAGCTTTGGTATTAGTATCAGTTCCAATTACACAAATATTAAGGTCTCTTCAGTAGATGCTTTTCGTAATTGGTTTGTGCTTGAGTTGCTGCTTTGTCCCACGACAGAAGTGTTGGAACTAGATGATCATAAGGTCCTTTACAGCCCGAACTGTTCTGTGATTCTCTAAGGAAGTTACTCCTCCATCCTTCTCAAGTCAGGTTAAGTGCTTGGTTTATAAAAGTAACAAGTTCTATGAATCACTTGGAATACACTGGAGGTGTTGGACTGGAACTTCGGATCAGTGATCAACCGTACTAAGGAATTTAAAATCTTTAAGAAAATATATCTTCAAAGAAACACAGGAATACAGTGCCAAAAAGGCTTCAGAATAACCTTTGTGTTTACTAGGAGAAAACAAACCCCCATGCAAGTCAACAGACTGGCTGAGCTGGGAATTCAGCCATGTTTATTTTCCTGCTTGATTTCAAGGGTTCTTTTGCTGCGCTTGATGCCACGCTATTTCATTTTTCAAGTAGATGCTCATAAATTACCAATATGTCCAAATAGGCGAGCCCTTTTTCAACATTTTAGTTTAATGTGCTAAGTGAACATTAAGAACAAGGTCTCTTTTCTGGCAGGGGTTTATTACGGTTCTAGTGTCTGTAAAACTGTTGAAGATGGACATGGAATATGTTTTCTTCATCTTAGGAAATGTTCATTCCCTGAAAAACTGGTCTTCAACAAATACGTGTAATGTATTCACTCCATTCCCTATAAGTCTCTGTATTTTTATTCTTAAAAGCAAACGTTGCATTATGTAATGGGGAGCAGCATGTTTAAGCTGTACTCAGAAATATAGCAGGAGTTGTCTGAGTTTCTGCTGAGTTGAGACAAAGAGGCACCAAATGTAATCAGGTCTGGGGAAGGCTGGGTTTGGTGGCTTTGTAATGGAAAATAACTGGTACTTAAAAGAAGTATGGTTGGGTCCTTAGGAACTTAGTACAAAAAGTGTGGGGAAAACCTATAGAAAAACAGGACCTGGGGATGGGCACAGTTAAGCTGGCTGATGGGTGAAGGGACAGCGTGATTGTGATGTTAATCAATTCATTAAGTTGCCCTAAACAACTACTGGTGAGTATCCCAGACTAGCAAAGGTCCAGCATGGGAGCAGTTAAACTATCTGATAAGTAGGACAGGATGATGGCGATGTCTGTAATGTTAATGAAGCTGGTGCTTCCAAGACTGCCAGCAGTTATGAAGGTCATTGGAAGAAGTAAACGACCCTCAAAGACCACCACCACACTTTTGTATGTATGTATGCCCAAATGACTATGTAAGGATAACCTGTGTGTCAATACAGAGATGCATGTTAGGAGGACCTGCATTAAAGAATGCCTGCTTGTCAACTAGGAACTTTGTTTGCAAGTTTGTTCCTGGAGCTTTCTCGGAATCAGTTGCCTAAACTCAGGTTTTACAGATCTGGTGTTGGGAGAAAGCAGAGGAATAATGCTTAAAAGTACTGCTTCTCGGAGTAATTTTGGTTCAAGATAAATTAATGAAGTACAAGGAACAATACATAAAATGGTCAGTATCCTATATGGTGACCATACGTTAATTAATGGAGGAGGTCTGTAAATACAGATGTCTTTGCATAGTTTTCTTGAATTAGAGAGAAAAGAATGTTTTGCATTAGCAAACTTAGGCATTGCTAAGCACTGAGAAAAATGACAAATTAGGTTGAATGGGAATATTTTCTAGCTTGTTTTTACACTTCTCATTGCTTTTTGGGTTCTGATTCTTCTGTCACCAGGTACTCAAAAGCTTAGACTTATTCAACATAGTGTTAAGTGCCACTTAATGTTTTTTACTGTTTCCTTTTTTAACTTGAGAAGTAAATCATGTGCATGATTACACTGGAAAAACACTGAAACACTCCTGATAAACTTAAACTGATAAAGGATACATTTATCTTGTTTTGTAAGTCTTGTTTAGGCTTATTTTCAGATGGAAATAAAATGTAAAGAGCATGCTTTTGCTCAAGTTACAGTGGGCTTAATAAAAGCTATTACCATTGAAATTGGCCCTAAAAATGTGTTATTCTGCTAGTGTGCTTGAGATCTTTTTTTCATCAGAATAGAAATGAATTTTCTTGTACTTATGTTATCATTTACTTTTTGTTGTTTTGTTGATGCAAAATATATTTAATGGACAATCTATATAATATTGACTATTTGGGGTTTCCAGGTGTTTGCTGGCTGCGTTATATTGAAAAGCAGCATACTAACTACATCTTCCCCGAAAGATGCCTGACTACAGTCCAGAAAACATGACTGGTAAATGTATAAACACTCAAAAAATACTTGTCTGTATGCGAGTTTGGCTCATGCCCTGTAGTCTCATACTTGGGGTCTGCTGGAATCATTTGGTGCTTTCTTCAGTTGGGTCAGTGTGGCCGAAACTTGACAGATAAAGCAAATGCAAACCTCAGACCTTTGCCTTCTTCAAGTTACTGCTATCCATCTGCTTTCACTGTATGTTTGTGCAAGAGTTTGTTGTAACTATCCTTGCCTTTCTTGGGAAGATGTTGGGGAGGCAGGGAATGCAGGCTGAGATATGTTAGAGCTCAGTATGGCCAGCGGATTACTTGCACTTTGCTGTAATCCTTTTTATCTGCTAAGAAACACATAAAGAAGCTTCAGAAAAAGAATCTGTAATACGCGCACTAGGGAAGGCCTTATGTCTGGGGAAGGGCAGGAGTCTGAGGATAAATAAGTCTTTTAAGCTGTGATTGCAGCTGTCTGAAATTTCAAAGTAGGCAGTTCCAAAGGCTTAGGAAAATAGATAAGCTTTAATGATGCCCTAATGAGCTAAGAGGTACGCACTGCCCTATGAGTAGGAAATGACCAGTAACATCTGTCTGAAAGGATCTCTCAGACATTTTGCTTAGTGTCAAATGCTGGAACTTATTTTGGTGACAGATTTGTGGTGTCTTTATAGTACTCGACACTGTGGAATACTTTAAAGGTATTTAATGTCCCGAAGAGATATATGTTCAAGGGAAACCCTCCAATACCTTTAATGTAAAATGTACAGTAGTCCCCATGAAAGATGCTGGGTCTCAGTCTTCCAAAGGGAGATACACATAAAAATATAATTGCATTTGGAGATGCTTATGCTGAAAACAGGCAGGCAAAAGGTGTTTTAATGGTTTGGGGCATTGGTTACCATACTGTATTTACTACTGAAGGCTAAAAAAATACGGGTGTGCTACCCATTGTTAAACAGGTGCTGATATGGAGCATGAAATGATGTGTGGCCTGGGAAGCGCAGCCAAGCAGTTAAATGTGATAACTACTTAACAAATAAGAGTAATGGTGCCTTAATCCAATATTCCTTGTAGCGCAGTGATCAGAAGTTAATTATAACCACCAATTTGGTTTAGTCCCAAAGTTAGCGGGAAAGACTGCCAAAAATGTAAAACATGGACTGGACAAGCATCATTAGGTGTTCTGAATGAGATTAAAACTGGAAGTTAAGAGGGCAATAGGGATGTAAAGGAATAACTACCTGAAGGCTGTAGGGGAGAGTGGGAAATAAGCAGCTGGAGAAAATCCTAAAAATAACTGTGTCTGGGAAGGCCTGTGTTCAGTTTTGTTTCCTCTCTGGAGCAGCAGTGTTGTCAGTCATACGCTCTGATATCCATTTCCTTTGGGGAGCCTTTAAAACTTGACTTGTCAATCTCCTTTGAAACCGTGTGGTATTGAATATCAAAGGGAATAACCTTTTGCCGCATTGGTCTCTGATCTATCGCATTCCCAATCTTCCCAGAGACCCCAGTTCTCTGTTCCTTTGAGGAGGGATGGAAGTTCTCTGTTCTGTGGTTTGCAGGGGTCACCTTACTTGCGTAGTTCTGTTTGAAAAGCACATTGAAAAGAATGAGTTGAATTGTCAGGAAAACCTGTCTTTAACCAATGTATGAGAACTTCATGCAGGGCCAGTAAAGCTGTTCTCTTGCGAGTGTGGCAATTAGACCATTTAATAAGAGTTTTATATACAGGCAATTAAAATCTTGCTCTGAGGCTTGCTGAGGTCCCTAAACCGAATGAGTCTGTGCCAGTGTGTTTTGGTAAAGTTCTGATAGCACTGGAATCAGGTAACAAGGATTAAATAAACAGAGCCAACAAGCAAAGGAAGCAAACAAATGAAAACCAAACACCAAGGAAAGAAACAAGCAACTTGACTTAAATCCTGTCCAAATTTCTGACCTTTTGGACAGATTATATAGCCACTGTGGTGCTGCTTACGGCTGAGTAACTGCTTGGAAATGGTTAGCTGTGATGAAGGCTGCTGCGTGGCTGTGATTTCAGGTGATGTGGAAGCAGATGGATATTGATTATTGAATGTTACACAAATTGGGGGGCAAGAGGGGCAAGTTCCTTAAATCCTGACCTCTAATGATTTACTATGGGTGAGTGAAGAAATACATGGCGAAGTAGTTCTATTTTATTGCAGAAAACTTGCTATGGTTTGACTGTTTAAAGTAGTGTGTTCCCTAGAACCTCAACTATGTGTCCCTTGGTTTTCATCTGTACTCATGGGTGCCAGAGACATCTTTCCAGTTCCCAAAGAATACGATTTTCCATTCTTAAGGAAGAGAATTAGTCACTGCAGTAAACATAGGCTTGAATGCCGCAGTCAGAATGGGGTCTTAAATTAACAGATTTGTGAAGCTTATTAATTTTTAAGCTACCTAAATTCTTAGGAAGCCTCCTGCCTGAATCTGCACTGCTTGTTTCTGTGGGCAAAGGAACTCTGATAGGAAAAAATGAGACACTAACTTCAGAGTGTTTGCAAACCTTACATCTTTTCTCCGTGAGAGTATGAGTCAGCATACAGAATGCTTGAATGACTGCATAAACCTGAAAATTGGAAGATTAACCTCAAAGCTGGGAAGGGAGAGATATGGAGGTCAATGCCGTATGATTCAAGCCATCATTAAGTAGTACAAAAGTGGCCTGTAAAAGAGTGAATAGTATAAATGCTGCTGTAACTTGATTATTGTTGCCTTTTCTAAAGAAAAATTTGCTGTAGGTTACATATATGTTATGAGAACTTCAACAGTATTTTCTAAACTATAGTTTTCAATGTCTTTGTGTATCTTTAATCTTATAGTAATATGGGTTTTTTTCCTTCCCTGGCTTGGTGTCATAATTTTACCTAACTTGGAGGAAAAGCTAACTAAATTGTTGCTTTTCCTTGGCTTCATTAGACTTGAGTTTAGGTGGGTTTTCTTTCTTTCAGTTTTATAGCTCCTTGTAGGTTGTGAATTTACCATCTATAAATCTGAAACAGCATTTAAAGGTGATGTTGAATGTATGAATATTAGATCTGATTTTTTCTTAGGTACTGAGCTGTTGTAATAGTTGCTGTTGCTGATAATATTTGTAAGCTAAGTTTTTGGACTTTTAAGTCGTTTTTCCCTGTGTGTCCGCTTCATCTATTAAATCCTGCAAGTGCTGTTGGAAAACTAGATGTAAGAGGTAGTGTGTCCTGGCTCTAGTGGTCTACACACATTCTATGAGCTACCTGAAGTACAGCTACACAAGGGTAGAAATATAATGTGGTTTTGCAAGTAACTGACTCAGGATTTGTTTTGTTCTGTATTCCTCCCATAGGTAAAGCACTTGTAGTTCATAGAATACTAGCGTTCCCACTGAGATACTGTAGAGCTATAAATGCACGTTTACTAAAACACAATTGTTAATTACTCAGACGTGTTTACTGGAAAAATATTCCTTTATCAGAAGGCAATGTATGGCACAGGTTGTAAGTCTTCTAGTGAGTCAGGGTTTTCTGGAAACCTGTAATTTAATGGAGCATCCTCAACACCAAGTGTTCTGGCTTTCCTGTACCTCTGAAACATACAGATTTCAATCTCCAAGACCACTGGTTTGTGAGCCCTGGGTTCTATGTAGCTCTGTACTCAAGGGTTGCCTTGGGGATCAGAAGCCTCCAGGGTTTAAATGTCCACCTTCATAAATGAGTTCCCCTGGTCGTTTAAAGGGATTATATTGTGGAAGTTGGAGTTGTGTGAACTCCAGGATCTAGCATTAGCTTGATGGAGTATCTATCATGCAAGATAAGAGGGATAAAGAAATGTCCTTGGACAGAGCTAAACTGGAGTGCGTATGGATGACCTTAGACAGACAAATCTAATGTTGCAGTGGACTCTCTTTTAAGCAGGAGGCTTGATGAGGCGTCCTCTGAAGATCCCTTCTAGCCCAGTGTATTTTCCAATCCTGTGATACTCTCCTAGATCTAAATTTGCCCCAGGAAGCGTGAGAGTGTCAGCGTCCTGTATTGAAGCTGGAAATACTGCCTTGGACTCCTTGCAGGAATGTATGCTCTAGAGCACAGGTCTATGGCAGCTCAAAGCTCAGAACTGAGGTTGGGGACTCAATTACGGTCATGTGGCTTAGTGTTATGTTGTCTGCCTTTGTGGAGGTCAGCTTCCTGGATTTCTTTTGAGAGCTGCATCACTTTGAATCATTTTGGGTTTTGAACCAAGGGATCAGAACAACTTTCTTTTCAGAATTAAAGAAGTAATTTGGAAATCAAACTACAACGTTTTGTTGCTTTTCTCACCAGACATAATTTGTCCTGTCTGAATTTGGTGAATTACTGATGATATGAAGGATTTCATCTCACAAAATCAGTCTGTCATGCAACTAAAGGACCGCTTTTGTTACGTTTGATGCAAGGATTATATCGGTTAGTCAAAGATCTTAATCTTGTAATAACTTTGAGTACTCCTGTTGTCTGGGGACTTCTAAACTGACTGGGGGGGAGAAGGGAAGGGTGTGCTTTGTATTTCCTTGAAGAAGTTAGTTGAGTTCCTGTTTACCATTACCATGTAGATAATAGTGGGTTTAGTCTTTTGTGGTCATGAGAACTTGAGCTCTATTAATATTCCGATTTGAAAAAGTCAACTTTAACGGAGGAATATTTCTCTAATGTGAAATTTGGGATTATATATGCTAAGAAGTACTGGAAATGTGAATGAGAAAAGTGATAACAAAACCTTTGGATAAGTGTTTCTAGGGAAAAACCTGGTAGTAGACAAACAGATGCTGTGAAGATCAAAGTCAGTGTTTGAAATCTGCTTTTGTTTTCTTTGTTTTTGGAATGTTCCTCAGAATTTGCCTGGATAAGGATTGGGGTTCAGAGCTTTGCCACTGCTGTGAGCACTTAAATAAATACAAACTAATGACAGCGTTTCCCCAAATTCAACTGAATTTGTGCAAGACAAATGCAACTAAGTATAATTCCTCCTTGATATTTTATTGCTAATGTTTCCCTTTCTTATTATCCTGACTTTAGTATTAAAGCCAATACAGAGATTAGCTTAAGCAATTGGAAAAGGATGTAGTGCTGTGAGAAGCTGTACTTCTCTGCTTGCCAGGTTCCTTTTCCTTGTTGCAGTTTTAGTTTCTAATCTCGGTAACCAGTTGCAGACTGAGTAATTGTAACCTCTCACTAGTATTTCTTTCTGTGTTTGTTTACTGCAATAAACCAGCTTTAATTCCGTTCATTTATTCAATGTGACAGGTGGGTAACATCTTCAGTACAGCATTGAGAATCAGTAAAACATCATTTTACTGGAAGCCTTGCAATCTAGGTAATTTTATTTGTTTTAGTGTAATAAACATCCATTGCCAGATGCTGCCTGGAGCCTCTTTTTATTTGCAGCTTTAGAACACATCTTACTCATGCAGTTGCCATGCTTCTCAGTTAGAACCTTGCAAACCTTGAATAAGGCTGAACCAGAAACAACTGCAGCATCAGTTTTTCTAGAGGTCCTTCCTTTTGGAAAGGTCACCCTTTATCTGGGCTCCTTATTTGAATTGTCACGGGTAAGTAAACCTGCCTTTGACTTTTTAGGTGGACCATCAAATGTAAATCAAAAAGAAAGTACAGGAAATCAAGGTAACTGGTAAATTGAAAGTCTTTGAAGTTAACTATCCAATACTGGCTATTTAGGATGTGTTGATGCTGACATAATTGTGTCTTCTCAGTGATAAGAGTTACACTGTTCCTTAGCTTTTCCAGAGCTCGCTGACACAGGACCTTAAAATGACCTGTCTTTTACAAAAGCTTCCAAATGGATCCCTTTGAAATGAGTAGGAACAAATCTACTTCCTATCAACAGTTTGGACATTCCTGTGTTGTTTTGGTTTCCATGGTGACTCAGATTCACAGGCCATACTGGTCATTTACTCTATAATACATTATCCCTCTCCTCCTAACACTGGTGGCGGGCTGGTGAGTGTTTCAGGAAGGAACTGGTGGCCTTCAGGCAGGTTGAGAGGGACAAACTCACCTCCTTGCTGAATTACCTTTTACCAAAGCTTCAAGATAGAAACACTGTGAGCAAGGACACTTCTGTGTAGATGGGCACTTTCCCTCCTGCATCTCGTACCTGGGTGAGCAAAATCTCCCACCTGGCCACCAGATGGGGGCATTGCTAAGATACTGATTAGTTGGCAAATTCATATCCTGTCGGTGAGTCCTTTGTATGTATTAAATCACTTGTACTCCGTTCTCCCAAACATTGCACGTAAATGACAGATGAAATGCCTAATCACCCATTGATTGGGTACAACAGGAAAATACCCTTAAGAAAACACCCAATAACTTGGGAAGATTTCAAGGGATTTCTGCAAATGTAAAAGAAGGTTTTTTGATTTGTTTGGGGTTTTTTTGAAGCTTTCTGTAAGTTGTTTCCTGGTTCTGTTTCTTCCCACTGTTACACGTAAAAGGCTGGATAAATGCCTTTTCTCCTATTAGTTTTATCATCAGTTTACTAGACGCTGCTTTGGCGAGCACTACAAAGCCTGATTTTTTTTTATATTGCATATGAATATACGGTGTAGGTTGTGTTCTTCGTTTGACAACCACCATCTGTTTTCATGAGGGGTTAAATTGTCCATTATGTTTTATGAAGAAGAAGGGTTTGATTCTGTTTTGATTATGTTCTGAATTCTCTAAGGCAGCTGAGCAACTCGGAAAATACTCCATGAGCTTATAAATAAAGAAGCCCAAATCAATAAGGTTTCATGTTATTTATATTTAGAAGTTGGGTAAAGTGTATTATTGGAAATAGATTTTTTGCCATTACAGACTGGGAAAAAAACATGGAAACTTGTAAAATCCATGGTATGTCATTGATGTCAATGTATCTCCTGTTCTACTAGAATGAAACGTACAAAAAGTCAAAGTTCTGGATTCCCATATGAAATAAATGATTAATTAGGGTGTTTTATCAAGTCTTTTATCTTATTGAGCAGGACCTTCCTTAGAAATATCTTACATGTGACGATACATAACTGCAAGTTTCTAAGTAAAATGTAGGTTAAGTGCTTTTCCTTAGTGTAAGAAAAGAATAATGAAGAAAAGGAGAAAAAAGTTCATTTACGGAAGTGTGATGCTACTTAAGTAGAATTTGGGCAATTTTTAGACTGACATTAATTCACACCGTGTCTGTCATCTTTATCATGAGAGATAAGATAGAAAGAAAATGTCCTGTGGTTTGCCTGCCTGATAAAGCAAGCACATTTGATGAGAAGCAGCAGAATGAAAACAGATAAGATCAGCTTTATAAGACTTTCTAGCACTTAAATAAGGTAAAAAGAGTACCAAAACATGGCTTTAGAATTGCTACTTTTTAGCTTTTTTTAAAAAAAAACATCAATTTTCCTTTTCTGCACTTCTTCAGGCAAAGCATGAGATTAGCATAGCAATGATGGTACCCAAATCTTTGGTGGGTATGAAGTTTTTACATATCGCCTCCCCATCCTAATGCTTTACAAAAGAGCGAGGTGTCATTATCCTTATTTTGTCATGAGAAAACAGGAGCAAAGTTGGATCTATTTGATCAAGTTCATTTTTGAAAGCTAGAGATAGCTCTTTCAGTGTATTTCAGAATAAACTCATGCTCTTGTAATGAGATGCATTGTCTTTTAGTGGCAAAAAGGTTTAATAAAACTTAGGAAACCCCATGGTTTTGTTGGAGGTGGAGACAAGTATGCAAAATAACTTTTCTACATAGGAACCCATTTTGTTTCGTTGAAAACTTCGATTTCTAAAGAAGCAGGTGGGGAAATTGAAGACAGACAGTTCTTTATCCACTTAGCTTTCCACTGAATAACACTGTTCAGAGTATATGGGTTCACCCAGTTTAGTCAAGCTGTCTTCCTGGAATATGTTTCTGCTCCCTCCTCAAGCAGGTTTTCTTTTGCATTTGGATTTCTGTTATCACATTAAATTTCGGCTAATTCTCTATTTGGTTTTGATAGAGACCCCTTGACACAGACAGCTCAAATGCATGCCTGTGGACAGATAATCAATATATATGTTCTGTATATATTCTCTGTGATAGTAAGCAGGTTGTTATCTATATATCTAATCCTGTAATCACAAGGGGTTTTCTGTTTGTCATCATATTAGACAGAAAAGGCGTATCTGGTTTCTCTTGTGACCCAGTCGTATTATCAATAAATGTAAACTTGTGAAAGACATTGTGGAATTTGCTAAGTCTAAGTCCTCAGAAAGTACTTCCCCAGTAACCTTTCTTATTTTAAGCAAGCGGGTAAGGACATTAAGCAAGGAGCTATACAGACTGAATAATGCAAATAGTTACGTTGAGCTCTGTATCACGAAGTTATTAAGATGCAAATTGGTGTTTGTTCATACTTCTACTTGTGTATCCTCTGAATTGCTTTTTCTGTCCTTTTCACTTGATCTTCCAGGAGGAAAGATAAAAGCCTTTAATGTGTAAAGCAGAAGTTGATGATTTGATCTGCAGCCTGTGCCTATGGTCCATAACCCCTGATTAATATCAGACCTGAGATAGTCTTAAGACATTAAAGGGGGTTGGGGGCATACCTAAATGAAACATCACATCAGTAAGAAAGAAACCTGAATGTAAGCAATCGTGCCTTTCAGGTCAGAACGTCCTGATGTTGCTTCAGAGGTGGCGTCACTTAAGTTCATCTGATGTGACAGTTTCCTTGCCATATACAAAATCCAGCAGTTCCAAATCTTTACCTCCTGGCACTTCTTTTTTTCCTGATGTGCAGATATCTGCAACTGTTATCTTTGTTTTATGGCAGCTTTTTGAATTTTTCTTTGTGTCTGTTCCCTCTCTTGGTTTCCTGTGACAGCTAACCACAGTGCAGCATGGGCTTGTCACCTATGACTGGCTCTTCTGGAGAGGGTAGCTTGCTCATCCTTGTCCTCTGACTCACTCTTGTTTACTATGTAGGCGCTCCTCTTTTGCGCTATGCATGCGGCAGAGTGCATCTTAAGGGAAAATAAGTATCTGGAGGATACCAGTGGTAAATCTAAAATGGTATTCCAGTAGAATGAAGTAAAACATGCTTCCAGGTATTTCTGCCATTGTGGCTGACAAAGGGATCCAGCTGCACAAATTACATCCACAGAATAGATAGGAAAGCAAACTTGTAAAACTAGCCGTGGTCCTTCTGGAATTCTGAGCCACATGTCCACACTTCAGTATCAATTTCCAGGCATCAGGAATGGAGTGACAGGTAATTTTTAGCTGGTAGCTGCATTTACTCGCTTGGAATTTGTGCCCGCCATTATTACTTGGACAGAATAGAAAATGCCATGGGCAAAACTTTGTAGTGCCACCTACTTCATCCCAATTGCAAAGGAGAGTTTCTCAGAGATTTATGTGTTTCTTTTCCTCGTGATCTTTGCCTTGGATTTTTACAGGTATATTTGTCTCTGCCTATGTTTTTCCAGATACCCCTCCTCTGGCAATTGCACGCAAACCGCATTCTTTTTTTCCCACTTCTGCAAAATAGTTGGATAAATCTGTGCAGCAGGAATTAATCTTGATGAAGGTCATTGTAGGAGTGGTGTGGTCTCAACTTCCTATATATCTGTGTCTTATGGATTAGTTTTCTGCTGTCTGAGAAGGTATTTTCTGGGTGAAGAATTTTCCTCTGACTTTGACGAAGTATTTCTGGTACCATTGAAGAGTTGAGCTTGCCTTAGACTGTTGTCCTGGGTTCAGCAGCAGCAGCCGTTTTTCTCCTTCTTAGTAGCTGGTGCAGCGCTGTGGTTTTGACTTTTGGCCTGGGAACAGCACTGATAACACCTGTGTTTTCAGTTGCTGCTCAAATGTTTGCTCTGAGCAAGGGCTCTCTGTGTCTCATGCTCTGCCAGGGAGAAGGGGAAGCCGGGAGAAAGCCGAGGCAGGACACTTGACCCAAACTGACCAAAGAAGTATTCCATGCCACAGCATATGCCCAGGATGTAAAAGCTGTGGACAGGGACCTGGAAGAAGGGGTTCACTGCTCCATCAGGCTTGGTATCGGTTGGCGGGTGGTGAGGGGTTGTATCCTCTTCCCTTGTTATTTCCCTTATTATTGGTGGTTGCAGCAGTGGTTTGTGTTAGACCTTAGTTACTGGACTGTTCTTATCTCAACCTGTGGGAGTTGGATTCTTTGGCTTCTCCTCCCCATCCCTGCAGGAGCCGGGGGGGGCAAGAAAGAGGGGGAGTGAGTGAGCAAACTGTGTGAGTGACAGTTGGGCTTAAAGCATGACAACTGTGAAATGACTTTTGCACTGCTTTAGGTACCCGTTTTGCAAAGAAGCTGTAGGAATATAATGGTTTATTACTTATAAGTGTTATTTGGTCAGTTTGAATGAAATTCAGTAATGAAGTTAGAAATGCCTTGGGAGAGAAACACAGAGGCAATCTGACTGCTTAGGCATTGGTTTCTAAGAGGCTAAGATTAAAAAGGTTTGACATTCCCTAATTCTGCTGCAGCTGGCTCTTGCAGTTTGCATTGTCTGAAGTGGCAATGGAGGAGGACTTTTTCTCCTTCCCACTTCTGTAACCTGTGTCCTGTGCAGCTCCTGAATCGTATTCTGTTCCTTTGAAAGGCCACACAGCATCTCAAGAGTTCTAGCAGGTTGCTCTGAAGACCTCCAGGACAGGGCTTGAGGGATGAGTGAATAAACGAGTCCTTCGATGGATCCTGAGGACCCCCTTGTGAATTGCCTGAACGAAGCTGTTTTAGTCAATAACACTGCAGGAGCGCTTTTCTTAAGCACAGAATTAAAATCCACAAATGAAGCTTAAACCAAAACTGAAGTGGCCAAGATCTTGTGAAATCAAGAGAGAGGCATCGCCTCAGTGCCACAGTCACTTAATTGTTTAGGACTACAAATAGGAAACAGTGAAGGGTAGTGCTTTTCTACTGACGTGAACATCCCAGGCACTGCAGTCAAGTTTCCACCCAAAGCACAGCAAGGTTACTCCTGGCTACAAGGTGAAGCAAGATGTAATGGAAGGATGGATGAATGGAGGGGTGGGTGAGTGGGGAGAGAAACTGTTGAGTTTTACTGTATCATTTATTTAAAGGTTTCATTGAAAAAGTAGTTGTAAAATTGAGTGTATGCGTGAATTGTTTGGCGTAGACTGGGAAAAGACATTTCAGAGCAGGCGTGCTGATGCACTGACATGGTACTACAGCTTTTGGGAGCAGAGAAACAGCAAAATAATAACTTTTCTTTCCCCCCCCTGGACATTTCAAATGCCCAGTGTAAGTGTTTTTGACACATGCAACCATTCCTGGATTCAAAGGCTCATTAGTGCTGCGGATTAAATCCACTAATTGAATGGTTAGTTGTAAGTGTATTTTTAGTGCTCTTTTTATGTTGATGTCCACAAACTGACACAGTTAGTGTCCTCCTATTGCCAGTGCTGTAAAGATCTAAAGCAGACGTCTTTCCTACAAAGAGCTGTACTGTAAAACTTATGTTTGCTGTTTTAAGATCTATTTCTTTCATCATCCACACCAAAGGATCTCCTGACACTGGACTACTCTGCTTTCACTTTCCATGTCTGCACTCTTTTCCCCTCTGGAAAAGCTTTGCTCCTCTCTTTCTGTTGCTAAGAGAAAAAGCCCCGTTGCCAGGGAACAAATGCCCAGCACATACTGATGTGTCCTCTCTCAGATGTTGAAAGTGTTCTTCCTAAATGTTTTCATGTGCGCATAGAGGACAAGCCTTACATGTGACAGGAAGGAAGGGTGGAATTGGGCAGCCTTTCTTGGTGATGTTCCAAACCACCCTCAAATTATTCATCTCGTATCCATCAGTCTTAATTCCATCCCTTTGTTTCACTTTGTTTTAATCCTCTGTCCCTCCCTGTAGTTCAAAGTATGAAGCACCAGGCTAAAAGCTTTCTTTTTTTTTTCTGTACTTAATTAGAAATGATATTTGTTCTCCTATTTTAAAGTCAGTCTGATGCTAGAGTTACATGGTGATGATGCATGGAATAACTGCACAAAAGAGCATCCCAGGGTTTGCTAGGGCCGGATAAGGCCGGAGTTTGTTGCTCTTAGGTCTGCTCTTGAAACTGTGAGCTACCATTCCTTTACTATGGTCTCTCTCACACACTACTAGAGCAGCAGGTACAGGCTTTCTGTATGTAGTTAGACTGTCCTTAGCTGTGTGCCTGGCTTTTCTTCATAGCGTACAATTAAACCTTTTAGTTCACAACTTGAAGCCTTTTGGAGCTAGATAGCTGGCAATGTGTGAAGTGAAAATCTCCTGGGGGAGGAAGAGGCAGTCTCAGTGTGATCTTACAGTCAGAGCTGTGTGTATTGTCAGTTGTATGTTACTGGCATACAGAAAGGGCATCTGTGAAGCATAGGATACTTGGTCATGCCCATCTCCTTATTAGACCTGCTGTGTTGAGGGTGCTCTGGGGGAGATTTCTGACCCTTTCACTGTGTGTGGATGCATGTTTCATCAGCACACGTAAGAAAGGCTTCAAACATATGACTTGGTGCTTTTCAGGTTAGTAAAACCTGAAATGTTTGGTGGCTGCAAGTAGCTTGAAGAGAGGTTGATGAATAAATGTGGCTAGATAGCACCTGGTTTGAGAAGCTTGTGAATGTTCAAGTTCTAAAAAGCTGAAGAAACTGAAAGGGAGTGGAGAAGTGATACAACAGCGTTAATGCTTACACTGCTGCCATAACAGTATGTATTTGGCAGACTTCGGTGTATTGAGACTCTGCCTTTGCATCAATGGGTTATTTACCTAAATTAACGTTTCTGTTGTCTTAGAACAAAGGGGAAGCCAAAATAACAGACTCACAAATAATGATGTGCAGCTGTGTGCTAGTATGTACTCTGCAAAGTCTCTGGATTCGATCCATATATGGAAGGATTGCATCCAGTGACTGCTTCTGCAAGGAATGCTTGGGCTCCTCTGAGGGGCCACGGATCATCAGGAGCAGAACGGGACAAAATGGTTGTGTTTATCCCAAGCTATTGAACAGCTAGCCTAAGCCTAGCATTGGTCAGGAAACAACCAGACAAGAGATCTGCCATTTCCTTTACTTGCGTTTCTGTTTGCTGATTTCCAACCGTTTTGCCTGTAACCCATTTTACAGTTGGTCTTCCCCCCATGTTTTGCTTTGAGCATCAAAAGCTAACTCACTATTTTGGGATGATTTTTTGATTTTTCTTCGGAGAGTTCCATGGTGCAGCACTGTACTGGACATGACCTTCTGCAATCCAGCTATGCCTTTGGGGCTAGGCAGAGAAGTGCCATAGAGAACTAGTTAAGAGTCCAAAACCAATAGCAGCATGTCAACAGGAGGTAGCAGCTAGGCATCCTGCAGTGATGCTGGCCTGTTTTTATTAGGGGTGGCATTAGGACCTCAGCTCCACAGCCCCAGACCTGCATTTAATTCAACTGGTAAAACTATTTCTGCTTGGAGAAATATGAACGGGAAAGGGCGAAGGTGTTTCAGTGCTAAGAAATGCTGATGAACAAATCAAGGCAATTAGGGAGTTATACTCACAGTCTGTGTTGAGATTGTTCTCTCGCTGGGGAATTGTCATAAATCATAAAAGTCACTGTCCTACTTTTGAGCCTTGCAGAACTCAGCTATGTTATCTCATCTCTCTGAAGGATTCAGATTATGGCCAGGTATTCTTCCCTTTCATTTCAGAAAAGAATAAAGGTTGCAGAAAAATGCATTCTTTATCTTGTCTTGGTAGAGCTGTGTACAAACAGTTCACATTGTCCTCAGGTGATGGAGTTATTGAATGGTATTTCTGGAAAACAGACTTTTTTATAGATACGTTGTTATTCAAATTTCAAACTAGTACTGATTTGTGGTACTCAGATGGGTTTTCTGTACTGTTCTTGCCTCATACAATGAGAAAAGAATGTCCAGAAATCTCCTGTGGAGAAGAATTGTGTACATACTCTTTCTGCAAAACAGTAGCTTCCCTAGGAACTCACACACACAAAGCTGGAATCTGTTTTCATGAACCATACTCTGGAGGATGCTTGACATTCTTTTACCGTTGTATAAACCAAACAAAAGCAGTGTGGCTATAAAACAAACTCATTTCTGCTTTGACATGAATATTCATTGTGTTATTCATCCCACAGTAGTATTTCACTCAGAATCGGAGATTTTCAGTTTAGGTAATTGTGACGACTAACGAACAAGAAATTGTTTCCTACTCGTAAATCAGATTTGCCTGTTAAATAGTTTACTTGTTCTGTCAGATTGGTTTTTTTTCCTCCCAGCTGTTATTTAGCAGCATGTCAGTACCCTGAAAACACTAAACATTAGTTGGAATTGATTGTGCTTTGCTTGAGCTTCTTTTAAACAAAAGCTTTACACAGAAGCCCTTTATTTCTTTATTAGCATAAAAGCTAATTTTGTTCTGCCTGCACAGGCTTTCTTTAGGGCCGTTTAAATTGGTAGTAATATAGTGAAAAAATGGTAAACAAAGCTGGTTTTTCCCTTGATAATTTTGGATGCAGTTCTGCCTGGTGTCATACACAGTATCTTGCTCATACAAATCACCTAACCTACCCTGTCTCGGCAATTATATAGCTTAGGTATAGAAGAAGATGCTTAGAGATGTGGTAGCCCATTTTCATGTGAGTGAAACTGCTGCCATGGTTTTTGCTTTTTATCATAATGGTTCATAGTAGACTTATGGACCACCCAGTGAAATAACTTTTTGTATTGAAGGTTTTGGCTGTGGAGAGCTGTGTCTTCTAATAGCACAGAAGGCTCCTTAAAAGTTCTTCAGGCACAGAAGAAGCTTTTATTGCTCTGTGATCATAATAGAGTTGGTGTAAACTGTCAGTGTCAATAGTGACTGAAGATCTGAAAGCAAATCTACTAACGTTTCTTGAAAGTTATTAACCTCTTTGATGAATAATACATAGTAATATATTCTCTTACAGGAATATTTCCTCATAAATTCAAGACATGGTCAGGTTTCTGGTGCAGGCAACTACATTATAAATTCCCATGTTAGCATCTCTAACTACTTGCTCTTCCTTCTGCAGTTCCCTAATGTTTAGTGACTGTCCAGTGTTTTGCTACTTGCCTTAGCATCACTGCTAAGTGCTATTGTTGGTTGATTAGTGGTATTACTTTCTGTTCTGAAGTTAGATTCCTATTTCCAGCATCTATTTTCTTCACAGGAGCTTGGGGTTTACTTACATGATTACTTTTTACATTTCAATTTCCTTTTCTTTTAGAAATCCAGCTGAAGCTGGATGGATACATTTGGATGCCTGCTTTATCTTTGCTTCCTTGTGACTTCTTTTTCCCCCCTTTCCCTTGGGAAAAGGGAGCTTGATTCAATGACTTTACTCACAGTTTATTACTGCTGAGAGATTATTGATGGACTTAATAAAATAAGCAAAACACTTTTAAGGTTTCTATGAAAAAACTCTTTTTTTGAAGGTAATGAAGGCTTTGGGTTATTCTGGAAAGAGATAAAAAAAGGAAAAGATTACACTTTTAATTGAAGAGAACACTAATTTCTCATCTTGCAAAGGTAATTGAAGCTAATAGTTGTTATATTTTGATATATGAACTACATTATGATAGCATTTGTTTAGGTTATCTCAAAAACAGCATTTTAACATTTTGGAAGGTGATATAATTGACAGATGGAAGTAGCAGCCAGCCACAGGTCCTGTCAGTGTGCGAATACACTTTTCTAGAACTACTGAAATGACAGCTTTCAACATGCCTTGGCATTAAACATGAGATGGATGATTGGCTTTCTTGGGCATGGGATACAGTTGACCCAGTAACCTATAAATACTGAAATTCAGTTTTGCACAGTGTAGTACGAATTGACTGGCCTAATCACACTCAATATGTAGATGACCCAGTTACCTATGCACGTTAGCAATATGTAATGACAGCACTGGTGTGATATTTCATATGTTAAATCAGCGGAGTGCTTTAAGAGCTTGGTTCTCTGTCAGAACTCCAGAGCCCATCTCAAGCATCTTGGCACGTGTGAAACTCCTCTCCTGTGCTAGGTCTGTGTACTCATCAGTGTAGCTGTTAGTAGAGCTTTAGAAACGTTGGGATCTTGGGACAGTATCTTGGGATGTTGCTGGGCCAGGAGGTCATTTTATTGTAATCAATGCTTTGCTTCCAGGCAGCCCAGAGTTACTACGGGTACAGAGACTCTGTCAGGCTGTGTTTTTCCTTTTTTACCCTGGAATGAGGTTGTGCTTTAGGATTTTTTGTTCCTGATGGGTTTTACCTCAGTTTACCTCATCTGTAAAGATGATTTTGCCCTGATCTGCTAACAGAAACTGAACTGTTAATTCATTGACTTTAACATCAGCTCAGATCTTTAAATTGAAGGCTCAGGTTTACCTTAGACTGTGGCTTACTTATTTTCTGTTAGTAACGGGGCACTACTCGCTCCAGCACAGCATGGCTCAGGCTCTTTGCTTAGTGCAGATTGTGGTGGCATGCTGTGATGTATTATGTGGTTACCAGCAACCTATGTGATTGCTTTCTAGTGATGTCTGTGGATAAGGCATTTGTGTATATAATAGTAAAGCTATAGGTAGGTGCCTCAATTTCTGCAATGCCAGCAGTTCTTTCCCAAGTCTGATTTTAGGTCCAAGGTTTGATAACAGAGGATGCTTCTAAGCAGAATGAAGGTGGGTATGTGAGGAGAGGAGATACCAGAATTTTCCTTTATTGTCAGAGATAGGACACTTGTAGGAAGGGGCAAATGAAAGCAATAGAAAGCTGAGGCTTTTTCAGGATGCAAGGTGCCCACTTACAGATGTTGTCTTTCACTGTTCCATTTGATTGACCAGTTGGTCCAGTTTTCCCTTTCATTACAAAGCAGTCAATAATATATTTCATCAAGAAATGAAAATTGCTCAAAGAAATGAATTTTGTTCAGCTAATCATCTCTCCAAAAGCTTCTTTTCAAGTTCAGAGATGGAGTTGTTTTAAAAGTCTGTTGCATTAGCTAGAGGCTTTATTGTGTAGGCAGCTCCGGTATTGACAGTGCTCCAGTCATAGAGCATACCTGCTTTTGAAGGTCTGCCATAAACTTCTGACTCTAAAACCTTATGCTATGAGTGGGATGAAGGAATAAAGAGAGCAACACAAGTAGGAGGTGAAAAGAAATTTGTCACTCAGTTTCTCCTGTTACTTTCTTTATGTGCTTAGAAACACTAAACCCAGTACATAGTGCTTACTCTATGAATTGAGGACTGGTTTTGGTGTAGGGTGATGAAAGTGGCAAAGAATATGTAGTCTTTCTTTATGATGAAACAAATATATGTGAATGCCTGCTCAAGAGCACGTCATCAGTGTATTTTGAGTATCATGAATTCCCCACTGGCTATTGGGATTTTGCCAACTCTGGTACCCATTCATATTGCTCTAACCTTTACAGTTTAAGTCTTACAGCTTAATCAGGGTCGAGGTGAAGTTGTCGTGTTGCCAAGATAATGAAGGAATGGTGGAGCCAGAGTAGTGAGATGACACGACACTAAGTCCTTTTGGAGTACTTTCTGCTACGTAAAAACAAGCTGAAACAAGAATGTCTGTCACTGATACATTGCCAATAAAGCTCATCTAATATGAGCTGGTGCGTGTTATACTCAAAATGGCTGCAAACTCTATGCATTAAGTCATATTTCCCTCTCATCTCCCAGGGGCAGATGATTGCACTGTAACATTATGACTAAAATTTTACATCTAAAAAGACCCACACAGATTTTAATATTTCATCTCCCAGGACTAGCCTCTTGGTTCCTGAAGAACTGTGCCTGGAATACATGATAGCGTGGTAGAGTAAGGGAAAGGTAAGGGAAAAAAAAAGAAAAAATCAACTTCTTCCCTTGACACCATGTAAAACCTCATTAGAATGACTGCTCATATTTCTCTATTTTGGCTTTTGAATTAGTGTGAATTTCTACTTTCTTACTTTTTTTTAGAGAAAGGAAAAAAAAGCATGTGCTACACACTTAGGAGGGAATAGCTGGAAAATACATTTTAGACCAAATGTGGCCTGTTCGCATTTAAACCATTGCATATGGGATTGGATAGTACTTTATTACAGGCTTAAGACAAGGCAAAGGGTTTATACATGACCTGTGAGTCCTTGCAGGATGTGCGTATCAAAGAATGGGATCATAACTTTGGCTGTAATGAGTAAAAGCTTCAAATCAAAGCTATGCTATACAATGCCCTATAGAACTGGTGCAATTCACTGCCTAAGGCAGAGGGGTTGCTTGGATTACCTTGAGGGTTGGTTTAACAGCCCAAGAGCAAGACTAATGTCCTGAAGGTAAAGAAGCAAAATGCTTAATGAGTTTAATGCTCCCTAGTTCAGTATATGCTGGCAGTTGATACTCTACACAGCGTAAGTAAATCTGAGGACTGTAATATGACAGTTTCTGTTCTTCTAAAGATTAATCCAGCCTCCAAAAACATTTATTCTGTGCAGTGACTTTGAATGTGGGCTTAAGTATTACTAAATGATCAGATGGGATCTGATTTATACTCCAAAACTGAAAAGTCTGTGGGTTCAATGATGGCATCTGGGGCCAATTTTTCATTCAATTATGTTTCTGTTCTTTCCCCAAAATTCAGTCTTTTAAGTAGTGGAACCTGAGGGTGTATGACAAACAAAGATGGTGATAATTGTGTGGAATTGGATTAAAATCAAACCTGGAATCAAGTTTTTAGGCTTTTGAATGATCCTAAGATGCAGTCACCAAGGAAACAGGGGAAGGGCAGAGGACTGGATCCCTAATTTTTACCATTTACAGTTACCATGATGTCCTGACAGATGTGTGTTGGAGTATGTGAGAAAAGGTATAGAAATAAAATAGTTGTTATCCTGTTTAGTTTCCCCTGGTGCTTGGGAAATGGTTTTAGTGAAGGTATGAGTTATTAACTGCATTGAGTGAAGACTTCCATTCCTGTTGCATGTTTCCATTCAGTAGCTCTGAGGTCTTGGTGTAGGATCTGCTAAGCAGGTAACGTTATTTCTCTTTGAAGAGCAAAGCTGCCTTTGGATGGTTAGGAGGAGTGAGTAAACCTCAGTATCATCATCTCTGTATATTAAGTTTCCTGTTTGGGCAAGTGGTTTATTAAGAGAGGCAATTGAAGGTAGTTAATGTAAAGTTTTAGTTACTTTTTAACTGAGGTTTCATTATGACTGTTACAGTAAGATACATATACTGTTCTCTGGTGAGACTGGCATTGAGTAGCACAGGAGCTCTTCTGCTTTTTGTTTCCTCAAATACCATAAAAATCTCTGAAATTAATGCTAGGTCCTTTTACAACTTGCCCTCTTTGCCACAAGACAAAAGGATGCCCTTGAAATGGGTGGGAACAAAGCTGTTTTCTAAACAGTTTGGAATTGCTGTGATTTTGTTTCCATAATGACTCAGATTGACAAGAGAAGATCACACAGGCCTTGCTTACTCAACTGATTAAATAAAACCAGTGATCATCTCCTTACTGGTATCTTTCAGACACTGACTCAGATATTAATGCTGAGGGTGTTAATTTTTTTGCATAATAAATTGATTTCCAGCACTATTGTGCACATCATGTTTTGAAATAAAAGCTACTGGGGTACCTCAGGGTGCACCAATAACAAATTACTATGACTGTTGATGCTTTTCATAGCTTTACAGGGAAGATAAAAGAATAATGATGAGTTTCTGGATTAGGGACAAAATTTGGCACATCCTCGGAAGAGAACAGAAAAGGTGAACGCGGTCTTGGGAGTGACCAACAGCGCTGAGACAGCTACAGTGCTGCCCTTGAGCAAGGCACAACCCAGGGGCCAAGGAGAGACAGTCTCAAGAAACCAGTGCTATGAAGTGGAATTAGGCTGTATGTGTATAAGGAAACAGGGAAATGACAGTGGAAATTTCATACACACATTGCAGGTTTAGAGAGCTGGCTAGGTGTTGCTTCAGATAAGAGTTCCAGGAAACATCAAGGGTAACATTAGTTTATGAAAGTATCACGTGTTCTGTGTGATGCCAGACCAATGAATTCTCTATGGTTCTGTGTGGCTCTGCTGCCTTTCCATATCTAGATGTAACCCATGTTTTAGTAAATGTTCGTAGTCTTTTCCACTACTTGACCAGTAGAGATTTGATATTTCCTTGCAGCACTCTGAACAAAGAGATGCTTTCAGATATGATGAGTGCAAGAACTAATGTGTCAGAATGGATGGCAGCTACCAGATTTCACAGGCTAAATATCTGCTTGCAGCCTGATCCTCATTACCGAGCTGCAAATGTCTAAATACAAAATAATATGCAAAGAACTTGATGATTTTTGCATAAATTAGAAAGATGTAAAATGTGTGAGAGTTTTCATTTTTCTTTCATTATGTATTATCTTAAATTTTTTTGAGTTGGCACATCTGAGTATTATAATGTGCAACATGCTTACCCCACTGTTTGCTTTGATTATTCATGCACTTGCATGGATATGTGGCAGAACACGATTCTGAAATGGTTTCCCAAATTACCATCTGCCAGCTGACACCTTAAGTAACTGTGTGCATTCCCATAACCCAGCACAGTTGTAAACTGAAATACATTATCAGTCTCAGTGAAAAAGTTAATACCAAAAAACCACACACCCAAACCTCCACCCAAACGACTCCCCCATATGCTGTTATTTCCTACCTTTTTTAGTTTTTATTCAGTACACGTTATTTATGTAGGAAGCTATCAGTGTGAGCAGGAATGGTGGTTAGTGATTGTAAAATCAGTATAATGTAACTGTTTGGCTGTCTTTATGCACTGTTGCATGGATGCTGTTGCCTGAAATATTGCTTGAAATAGTGATGTCAAGCATCTTAGGGTGTAATACTCATACTTGGATATGGCAGTAAGTGGTCTGACATTGGGCTATGGCATTAAGAATGTAAACTATCAGAGTGGACACGCTTTTTAGCTGTACAAAGGGTTTAAAAACCAAACACAGACACAGAAAAACCCCGAACAAACACAGCAAAAAAACCATTCCAAAGGCAGCAAATCCCTCTTCTTTACTTTGTTCTCCTCATTCATACTTCTGTTATTTTAAGAGTGCTCTGTTGGTGATACACCTTTAATATCAGACGAGCTCTTGGATGTCACAGGGACGCATTGACACCAACACAATAAAATGCAATGCTGTCTGTGTCTGACACGCTTTAGGTACAAGTAGTGAGTTTGTTTGGATTGTTAATACTGAAGAAGTTACCACATAAAAAGGAACTTAAAAATGCTTGATTCCTTTCTGCTCCACAATCAAAGGTGTCCCCCCACCCAGGGCAGGTTGAACACACAAGTGCAAAACAGAGTGAAATTGCCAGGAGTGGAAGATGTGCTAGGATGCAACTGCACACTTCTTGTTTTGCTGCTGCGTTTTCCTTTGTGAGGACAGTTGCAGGGTTCCACCAATAGAGCTGCCAGTAAATCACATGGATTTTTATTGTCCTGATTTTACTCAGGGCTTTCTGATCATTGTTTAGTCTGTTTCTGATACTTGCTTCTGTTTTTTCTCCTTCACTTAGGTCATTAAAATGTTGCTGTAGGTGTTGTTAGACAATAATTCATTATTACATTACTCTTTTGTGTGCATTGCATATTACCTTGTGCAATTTTTTAATTAAAACATAATTATAGGACGCTAACCTATCAGAGCAGATAGATGAATAAAAATTTCACTTGGAAGCATAAAACATTCGGATTCAGCTGCAGAAAAGACTCATTGCCTGTAAAAAGAATGGGCTTTTGAGGATGATGCTTATCTGCATCAATACCATCAGTGCATTTTACTTTGAAAAACTCCCTAGAGGGTTCCTAAGGCTGTTTGTTTGGTTTTTACTATAAATCTGGTTGGGCTCAAGGGTTCCCATTAAGCCAATGTTATGAATACACACTTCTGGTGGAATTCCTAAAGAAGCTTTAAAGGTAATGCTACAAATATCATTACAATTGAGTTATTAGTTATTTAAACTAACCCAGCTGCTGGCAGAGGTTGAAGCTTTGCTTCAATGTTGTTCTCTTATTGTTTCCTGCATCGTTTCTTGTTTGTGCATGCGCTTTGAAAATAGTGTTTTAATCCATGTAGAAAGGGTCCACTGAGCTGAGACAGCCAAGGACAGGGAGATGAGTTAGAGTAGTTTCCTTATGATGCTTTTTCTGATCAATATAGCAGAGGCACCTGGCCTCAAGGTATCAAATGTTTGATCATAAGGTGCTGGAGTTTTGGCTTCTGGCTTTAAAAACAGGAGAGTGAAGTGAGTGAAAGCTCATGTTGAGTGTTTAGGTACCAACTAGCTCACAATATACCTCATAAAAATAAAACTGATATCTGAGATAATTCTGTATGTATTTAATAAAAGGGAACTATTTTCATTTGAGAAGCCAGATTTACAGAAAGAATGTTCCTAGTATTTAGGTGAAAATATTTGTCCCAAAGAAATCTGTTGTTCATGTGATGGAGCTGCAAAAGCGAATTAAGAATGAAACCATTGGATTTCTTCCAAGAAGCTTACAAATGTATTGGGAAAATTGAATATGCAACAAGAATTAAGGGAGGATTATCAGGAAGTATTACATTCAGTTAGTAGGCTAATTTAATAAATTTCTAGTCTAATGAAAGAGCGGAATGCTCTCTTTCTCACCGCTTCTGTTAACATAGGTAATCTTTATTCATTCATATGATGATGGTGCTTTATCTGTTAATGAAATGACTTCTGTGGTACTGCAACATTGCTAAGATATGGTAGCCTGTGAAGTAGTACTGAAAGCCTGAGGTAAAACCACATGAAACATATACTAGAAGCAGTCTAAGGCTGATGGAGCTTCCTTCCTTCCTGAGCCCTCAGTTCTCCTTCTGAAACTGCATTTGAGTCTGTATATGCATGTGCAAAGTTCTTGGTCTATCAGCATGATTTGACTGTACAAATCTCTTAAAAGCAGTGAAAAAAGTAGGATGAAATCCATCTGTTTTTGCAACAAAATGATGATGTGCAGATGCAGCCGTGTTAGCTATAGAAATTTCTCTTGATGTGCAGAGGCTGGGCAATAAGGTACAGTATTTGGTTGATGAGACTGGTATTTTGTAACAGCAGCAACTTGGGAAAACAGCAAGGTTGGAACAAACAGAAGACACAAACTGATGAATGGGGGCACACGCAAAGCACTTGAGCAATTATTCAAATAGGGATTTATTTTCAATATCCTTAAATACATGTACAAAAGAAAGTTATTTAAATAAGATTAGAAGACAAGGAATGTTTATGTCTGTTATTTAGTGGGTTTTGTCTGCCTTTATATGAAAATAAACCCAGCATGGCAATGTTTCTAGCGCTGAACTTCTCAAAGAGACTGAGGTTGTCTTGTGTCTGTGTGTCAGTTCTCATCACTTCAGTCTTTGAGTTGTGGCATCTTGCACGTGTGAAGTACAGAGTCCCAGTGCTCCTCAGCACTGTGCAAATACACAGACCATCCAGGACTGATGTCCAAGGAGGAGCATCTCCTGTTTGCTTCCTGTTCAATTGAGTTAGGCTGATGGCTGGAGCTTTATTGTTTCCTGGAGCAGGGAGCTAAACTACACTCGACTTGAATGGCTCCTTGGTGCCTCTCCCCTAACCAGGGACTGGTTACAGCCAGACAGTGAAAACAGCTTACAAACAGCACAGTTTCATAGTAAACTGAGTTCATGTTCTGCATCAATTAACAGATGCTAATATTTTCCAGAGGACTTGCTGTTTTAAAGTAGCTTGTATAATCCCATAACCATGTTATAGGAGGCTGTCAAGAGGAATGGTCAGGGATTTACTCTGGAGACAAGAGAGAGGTACATTTTCAGTCTTATTTGCAGTGTATATGGGGTTTTTTCTTGAATGGAAATTTGGGACAGACATATATTTGTTAGGTTTTCATTGCAGATTTCAAGTTGAAATGGTAAAGGTATGTCCAAGAGGATGCTGTCTAGCTGTCCATTGTGAACTACAATGTGGCAGCTGATGCTGTCAGGTACTGGGGGCTCTTCAAAAGCAAGCAGTGTTGAAGTTGGAGAACAGTGTTGCTCTTCAGTCATGAATAGCACATATAATACCTTGTCATATCATTTCCAGGAACACTTCTTATATGTTTTCAACTAATCTTCTTTTCCCCCAAAATCTATTTTTATATGAAGTACTACTTTAGCCTCCTCTCCACTGAATGTTCTGATAAACCATGTAAAGAAACCAGAAAAATAGGTTCAAGAACAGGAAAATAAATAGCACTGTTAAATAAGTCAGAAAACATGTTCTAAATAAAATGTCAAGTGACTTTTTGAATGACCATGCTAATTAGTGATCAAGACCAAGCACAACCTGTTTCCTTCCACTCCATATTCTGTATTGCTATAACTGGACCTTCAATTTCTACTGCTTCTAGAGTGACTGATCAAGCACAAGAGTCTAAGATGTCTACAAAAATCATGCATTTATTCAGATATGGTCACAAATTGGGAATTTGACTGTGGCTTTAAGAATGTAGCGCAACTTAGCAAGAGAAGGTAGGTGCCTTTTTGTGTAACTTCTAGAAATACAGCTTCAGAGCCATGAAAGCTGGTCTGTCATGGGTTTGAATTAGTATGTTAACCAGACAAGAGCCACAGAAATATGTCCTGGCAGTTCTAGCACTGTGTACTTAAAAATAACATATGATAAGGAAAATTAATGGTAGTAGTGCATCAGGTAACGTAAATATGACTGGCAGTTTTAATTTGTATGTGTTCTCTGCTTTTGCAGAGGGTAAAGAAAAGCGACGACCTGAACAGCTGCCTATTGGAACAGTGCTTGAAATTATGGAAGTTGTAGGTTGGTTTCACCCTGAGATTTTATTGTTTGTCATTGTGACATCTGCTAAAAGCTCTCATGGTAGACATTTCTAATGCCTTTCCTTCTCAAAGAGCATTAATGATTCATTGTTTTTAGGGCTTTTGTTTTGTTGACTGTGTGTGGCAATTTCATTGGGTTCATTACCGAAGTCCTAAGGCCAAACTGATCCCTAGTGTATCCTGTAAGCCAAGTTGAGGGTAGGAGGATGGATGATAGTTAATTGTTAACATTAGGAGCGCCTTTTTGCTGGATTAGGATTGAGTTGAATCTAAACAGAATTACTGGCTGTCAGTGTGCTTAAAATACTAAGTTTGGAAATGCACTTAGGTATCCTTCTAACACAGAAGGTAATACTTAGAAAGGCTGTGTAACAGGGGTTTTATACAGATTAGGAAATTCCTGTGATTTTGTTCGTTCCCTATTCATTTATTTTTTGGTATTAACACTCAGATTGTTGCTGACTAGTGCTGTTTAAATTGCTTTGATTCATACTTTTTTGCCTGATATACATGGCTAAATCACATAAGAGAATGGATTTTAATGGATTGAGAGTATTTTTTCCTAGTTTATTGTCTTAGCAGTTTGCATGCTAATTTGTCGGTTCATTGAAGTGCATGTTAACCCAGGGGATTATTACAGTCTAGATACTTATAGAAATACCTGATTTGAGGATGAAGGGTCAGGCGGATCCTCTCAATCTATGATCTTGACACGCTTAAGGTATATTAAAAATTATGATTAACTATGCTGGTAAGGTAAAAAGTTACACGTGTAATAACTAAGACAGCAGTAGTCCTGCAAGAAGGATTAGAGGGAATTACGCGTTTCAGGAATCATGTTTTTAGGTTTACCTGAGAGCTTCTAAAGCCTTACCAGTGGAAGTTAAGGTGTTCCCCTGTTGCTTGAGATCTGAGCTTGGTTTCTTCCGATTTACGCTTTTGAAAAGCTTTAGGTCTCAGCTTTGCATATCCCCTGCTGTACCGGAAGTGATGACATGCCAAGCAAACAGCTATGGGCAGTGTCACATGAATAAGGTAGATTGTCTTAATGGAGAGAGAAACCCCATAAATATGTTTTGTTAGCAATTAATTTCTTAAGGCCTTCATTTCATGCCCTAGTTTTTCTCCTGGATAGCTGGATGTGTAGCTCTTTGTTTATTAGCCACTGCTCCCAACATTGTTTCCTTCTTTTTGAAGGAAGGATTTGTTCCCATGCAGTTCATTGAAGCTTTAACTGTGTTTCCGAGTAGAATTTTGTGCAGCCCTCATTCTGTGAAGTCACGTATCACAAGCATTGTGAAATCTGGAACATCATGAAGAACACTGGGCTTGTGAATCTAAACTCAAATTGCCTTCATTTAAAATGTGGTGCAGCTGATGATGGCCTTCTCTGACTGACCTCATTCTTGATCTGTTTCTTGGATGTCACTAGATAGATCACTTGAAGCATAAGACACCTTTGTTCTTGGGTAGACTTAGTTCTAGACTAGTTCTTTGCATATTTTTCTAAATGCTTCTAACTCGTATGTTACCTTTCTGCACTATTTCCTACTTGCATCGCAGCAGTCCTCCAGTCTTCTGTTGTCTGCTTGAAACTAAGATCTTGTCCTGCAGAGCTTTTTATTCCTTATCTTCAAGTCAGAGGTACAACTCTGCCTTTCCCATATCCTGTCTGAAGGACAACTATTTGGCCTTGAACACAAGCATGTTTAGGACGGGTGTTAGTTTATATGTTGTGAGAAGATTAAACTCAGATTTTAGGGGAAAGTGGACGTTACAGAGAAGGAAATGAATAATAAGGGGTCAGGTACTCAGGAGTGTGAACAGTGAATTCCATGTGATTGACAGAAGGATGAGAAAAATATCAGAGCATCCAAAGGCCAACGTTTTGTAAACTTGTTAACTGTCGCTGTTTTGATCCAAGTGTTTTCTTGTTAACCCAGTAAGTCTTCCTGGTCATAGTATAATCATGTAGTAAATCTTAGATGATTAAAAAAGGTATCCTTTTTACTCCCAGGATGAGTAAATGGATAGGAGAACAATTTGCAACAGAAGATATAAATCCATATTTTCAAACATTCCAACTTAACTGTGTCCTTGATTCAGAAAATAAGTTACTTTTCTCTTTCTTAGTAGCTGGTGCAGTTCTGTGTTTAAAACCGTAACCTGAGAGCGAGGCTGATAACACACTGATTTTAATTGTAGCTAAGTAATGCTTATCCCAATCAAGGACTTTTCAGTCTCTTGTGATCTGCCAGTGAGGAAGGGACACAGGAAGATGAGAGGAAGCAGAGACAGGACATCTGACCCAAACTAGCCAAAGGGGTATTCCATACCACAGCACATCATGCCCAGTATAGAAAATGGAGTTAGTTGGAAGGCACAGATCACTGCTCAGGTCAAGCTGGGTGTTGATCAGTGAATGTTGAGCAATTGCATTGTGAGAAGTTGTTTGTTTTCTTTTCCTTTTTCATCTTTTAGTTTAATATTTTTCTGCATGTTATTTCCCTTATTATCAGTAGTAGTAGTAGCTCTCGTAGTTTTCTTTGGTACCTTAGTTACTGGACTGTTCTTATCTCAACTCGAGGTATTTTGTATTCTTTTGATTCTCCTACTTAGCCTTCTTCCTCTGAAGAAGGGGAGTGAGCAAGTGTGGCTGCATTGTTCTGAGTTGCAGGTTAGGCTTAATCTATGACAAACTGGTACAAATGGGTACATCATCTCTCATGTAGTGCTTGAAACTTCCCCTTACATCCCATTTGCTGAATTTTCTTTTATTGATTGAAGCCTGTCTTGAATTCTTCCAACAAATCAAAAGGTAAAGCTGAGAATAAGATGCAAAAACTGTGCAGCCCAACACTATAAGTGGATCTAAAGGGAATCAGCACTGTTTGAACTACAGCCATTGATAAGTACCAACTGCTGGCGTTTTTTTAACTTGCAGTTGGGTGCCTGGAAAAGATGCCTTAAGACTGTGCTTTCAAGGGGAGGTACAAACTTGTTTTCTTGTGTGATTTGCCCTTGTACTTTATTCCTGTGGTTGAATAATATCTGATTGTACTGGACTTATTTGGTGGATGAATTGAGTCTCTCCCATTATGCTTGAGCAGTTCTGGTAGGCAGAAAGGGTTTGGTGGTTTATTCTTTTCTGACTACCCTTCTGCAAGGTTTTGAATAATTGGTTGAATGATGCCAGAATGGATGTTATTTCTTCATGCAAATATTTGAATGAAGTTCAGCTCAAGTTTTATGGTTTGACAGCCAATAAAAGCTGTCCAGGTATCTGTAAATACAGAAGTAGATTTGAGCCAAGGCAGATGAATTAATCATAATGGATTTTGTTGCTATTTGGCTTGTGCTTTTCTTCTGGAGTTGTGTGTGAGTGTTTGGGGAATTTATTTCTCCTTTTCACCTTTTCCACCATTTATTCACCAAGTTTGTTGGGTTTTTTTACCATCTCTCTGGGACTACTACTTGGTAAATGGACTTTACTGTATTTGTTAGTAGCTTTAATAGTCTTATTTGACAGAAATGAGTTTTTACTGATTAGTTGAGTACTTTAAACCCTGCAAAGCCTATTATCAGCTCTATGATGAATCCCTTTGTATTTCTGAAGCCGGAATGATAACCATTTACTGGGACGGGTGTGAAACAGTTCTTGGGTTTGTGTTATTTAATATTATTTATGTTTTATGAAGTGATGATGTTGTTACAAGGTCATCAGAAGTCAAGTTTTAGCTTGCGGGGTAGTTAGTAGTGCTTCAGAAACTGTGCTGTTCATCTTTACTGTGTCACCCCTCTGTAAAGAAGTACTATTGCTTCTGCCAAGCTAACTAAACTTATTTAGCTTTCAATGAAACTTACCCTTTCATGTTCTCCTTGCTCTCCAGAGTTCCTTGAATGATGGCCTTGGGCAATGTATATATAGACTGAAGGTTGTTGGAAGGCAGCTTATCAGCTTGAGGTGTTTTTATTTTGTGGGAAGCAAGGCAAAGCCCATGTCTGTTGGGCAATTTGGCATTTATATTGTGTGATAAATACTTCAGGAATGGTTGAATTAGATTCTGAGTTTAATTGGGTTTAAATGAGAAAGAAGTCCTTCAACACTGATAAGGAAGAAGAAAATAAGTCATTGTTTATGTTTCTGCAACAGGTTCTGAAATTGGATATTTGTGGAAACAGAAAATTTGTAGACACTATGTGCTTCTATGTCATTCCTGCGGGCTGTCTTTTATGTACAGTCAGGTATTCTATTAAACATATAATGTTTTATATGGTGATTGTGGGATGAAATTACGCATACTGATAGATTGAGGCCCATTGTGTTGGATTTCTTATTTTTAAAGGATTAATGCTTAAGAACTGTAATCTCTCTTAATGTTTGATGTGATGCACGCCTTCCCTGAAGACATAGGTAGGATATTTCTTGCAGTCCTTCATTAGACAGTGTAGCAAGGAAGCGATTCTTATTTAAAGAGATGTTTCTTTTCAGAGAAATTAGAATTCTTGAAGGTGAGGAAGCAAACTGCTTTGTCTGTTTACAGTGAGCAGACAAAATGAATAGTGTTCTAGCAGAGTTGTGTTTTGTGCATGTGTCAATGCAGTTATTAACATAGTGTCTGTATGCCTAATGAAATTAGATGCATCTGTCATCTTTGTAAGGCATTTGAATCTTTGCTGCAGTAGTTCTTGTATTTATTTTCTTTTAGACTCTTCTTCTGTGAATCAGTAATGTAGTTTTCTATAGGTGGAAATAAAACTGATTTTCATCTCAATAAATTGCTTAATAATAGTGCCATGCGTTTGCTTTTGTTTGTCACCAGAAAGAAAAGAACATCCATTGCTCTGAGTAAAATTGGTACTTTAATTAGCTTTGCCAACAAAAAGTAATTATTTTGTCAAAATCCTGGTGTTATTTTCTGAGAGGAACGACACTAACATTTACTTTGGGAAGTAGTACCCTAGTCACATTCGTATTTCCTCTTAGAATGTTGTGTGAACACAAGAGCCAGCAAGCTCAATGTTAATAAGCAATGCATTGAGGCATCTTACTGAGCAGTATTTCTTTTCAGAAAGAGAAAGGAAAATTCTTGAAGGTGAGGTTTATCATTAATGTCATTAATGGGTACACCATTTAGATGCTCATCTTATGAAAACCATTGTTTTTCTTTGTAGCACCTACCTAGCAAATAACACGGAATCATCACACATGGGGAAGAAGGGCTTTCAAAGAAAGCTTCTGAATGCCAGTGACAAGAACTCATTTTCTTCTTTCTAAGCACCCCTGTAGGATTTTTCCTGAGTTACCAGTTTGGTTTTAATTCAGGTTTCACTTTTAACCTTTCTGCTGCTTGATTAACAGTGTAAGATGAAATTAATTTAGTTAAAACAAACACAAAAGGATCTGGAGAAGAATCAGCAGGTCTTGTGTGGGTTTTATGAATGAAGGCTCTGACAGCAATACTAATTGTGTTCTCTGCTTAGAATGGAAGTGGCCTCTGCTCTCTGCAGTGGTCCAACATGAAGTTTCTGGGTGATGTTGGTGATCTTCTTTCCCAGATTTTAGTGTGTCGGTAGCAATTACGTCCCATTTTACCTTCCAGTATATCTTTTCAGTCTATATATTTGATTATCGCACCAGGGTACCCCAAATGGAGTAGTAAGTACCTTCATCAGATACTCAGCCTTGCACAAGTGTAAGGAAATATGCAGTTGTTAGTGAAAGAACAATCTGCATTCATCATCACAGTATCTATCACATCAGTTTCTCAAATGCCAGTAATACCAAAGTACTTGCTAGTTCCCCTACACTAAGGTTATTTCACAGCATTCCAGTTTATTCATTTGAATTCACTGACTAGATCGCATGAAAAACCTGTTAGGTGATGCCTTTCTGGGGGAACCTATACACAGAGCAATATATTGTATTTTTCTATTTAATTTTAGTCAGTTTTGACAGGCAAAGTAGATCTTTGGAGACATTCTCTCAATATACCTTCTTTTACTTTAGAATATAATGAATTTGCAGTGCTTTAATCTCAGTATAGGTTGCTTTAGGAACTGAACCTGTCATTATGGCTTCACGGAAAAATCAAGCTTGGAAAGAAGGGTAGAATCACATGGAACAAAGCTCTTCATCTCTGAAATTTATTATCATAGATAATTATTGTATGTGACATGAGAGAAAGACATGCAAGTAGGAAACTGTTGTTTTTTGTGTTAACTGACAAAGCTGGAAAATTCAACATGCGATTCTCTAGCAAACTGATCAAACCAAACTCTTTACCTGTTTTACATGCATCATAAATGTAGCAAATATCATCTTTACATGCATCATGAATATAATGAAGTTGTATATAATTGCGAGTGCTTGAATAGAATCGCCAATCTTGCCAGCTGGGGAGGGAAAAGAACACCCTACAAGAGCTACAATTGAGAGAGAGATTTTCTGCTAGTGGAAAACAAAAGTCTGATCACACCATGAAGTTTTGGGGCCTACTAAAGAGAGGATTTAATGTTTGATCTTGCCTTGGTTCTTGACATATGGATAAACAGAAATACAGAGTTAAACCTACATTGAACAGGTTTTGTCTGCTTAGAATATCTTCTCTGATGTCTGTGCATGGAGGTTAGTTTGAGCAATTATATTTTCTGTACTGCTCAGCTTCATGCTTAACTCACAGGTTTAAAACTTCAGGTGCATACAAAGCTGCAGTGACCCTGTAGCTAGAACTAAATTCTCTCCCCAGCTTTGTTTTCTGGCTCATTTGCTCTAATAAAATGTCAAATTTATGAAGGAAAGTATCTAACTGAAAACATAAGCAAGAGCATAAGAGGAGAATTGCTGAATTCAGGTTCAACTTTTTTTCAGATGGAGAAGTATATTGAATATGTCATGATGTTCTAATAACTTCATGATCCTTAATGTGGACAAATTAACACTTGCCTGTGTAAGGTGCCTCTACTCAGTGCTCCTAGCTAATGCTCAGATTGTCTTGATTTCAACTGGAGAAAGCATGTAGAATAAGTGGGGTATGAAAAAGGCACTCCAAGAGGAAGGCAAAGGGTCCATCACCTGCTTAGCATGGAGAGGGGAGGGTTCCCTGGTTTGGTTCTTCTGCTGTCTCTGTTAAAAGCCTAGGTGTGCTGGGCCCATAAATGATACATTTTTGGTTTCCTAATATGACTAATTACAAACATCTTGAGTGTTAAATTTACCTGGCAAGTACTTGAGGGGCTACAGTGCATTTTCCAATGAGAGTGATAGGATGGAAATGGAAAGCTAGACACCCTGCATTGCACCCGTTTACTGCTTGGGGAGAGGAGACAACATTATAGCCTTCTGTCAAGGCAGAAAGCAGCTCAGTGCTGGTGGGGAGATGATGCCCTTTCATTACAAGTATTATATACATATATGTTTAAGTATGCTTTGAGTGTCTTTGCAGTGTCTTTTACTCAAGGGCTCAGTGATCTTTGCTAGTTCCGTGAATCATTTTAGAGACAGTTTTACTGGACTGTTTTTTAGGTAATTGACTACAAGCTATTATCAAGCCCACTACCTTGTATATGTGTATCTTTGTATTTCATTCTACAGGAGCTTTCCCATTCAATCATTTCTGAATTAAACACTTTTGGTTTTTATTGGAGCCTAGGTAAGGGTAATGCTGTTGGGAAAGGGCTAGAATTCTGTTGTACTTGTGTATGTATTATTTAGTATGTGTTCTCAGTGTCTTTTAGAAGACAGCAAACATACAGAGTACGTTGCAGTCATTAAGCAAGCTTGTCAGGAGGGATTGGAATACAGGAATACAACCTTTTCCTGTGTTATCAGGGAGCTACTTGATCTAGAGATGGTCATCTCTTTCTTTCTTAAGCTACTACTACTGGATATCATAGTGCAGTGGTGTAAGCCAAATGTTACTGACTCCTTGAACCCAAGCAGAGTGGTTGTCATTGATAGCAACAAACTTCAGATGTTGCAAAGCCGGATTTTCTTGTTCTGTAGTTAAACACACAGCTACTTGCTGCTTCTAAGACCGCCTCAAGGTAGATGAATGTCCTGGTGCTGTTGATTTCTAAATGCAGGAATTCTAGGCTCATTATCTGTTCTAAATAGATAGGGCTTCTGTTAAATATGTAAAAGGAGCTTTTGTGGGTGGAGGTTTGTTAAAGACTGCAGTATCTCCTTGAAAGTCAGAAGGTTTGTCTCCTAGAATTCCATATTGGTATGTAGATGCCTTCTTTTGGGGAGGGGATATTTCATTCCTAAATAACCACTGACACACTAATGAAGGTAAGGTATTGGAGAAATTCTGTTTTAAGGATTCTGTGCTCATGAGAATGCTTATCCTGTTGAGTTATTCATATTTAGCTTCTTTCATGCGTGCCACAGATTTTACTGTATGGAACTGGGACCTTGGTGAATACAGATGTGTTAAAGTAATAGAGCTGAAAATGTTGTCTGGCTCTGGTTCTCTTAAGAATTTCATCTGTTTATTGAGGGGATTTGTTCTTATATTACAATGTTTCATTTATTGTCATTAAACCATATCTAAGTCAATGGAAGGAGAAGAAATTTCATGGTAATGTGTTTTGATTGGGGAAGCCATGCAATGAAAGATTATCATAATGATAAAATAAAAGCTGGTGAGTTGCTTTGCAGAAAGAGCATTAATATAAAATGAAAAATTAATTGAGCTTGATTTTTCCATGAATTCCAGATTGGTGTTTTGCTGAATCTCAGATCCACTGTGAATAAGTAAAATCTGTCTGTTAGAAAAACTTATACCATGGTTACTCCTGGGTACACCAGTATGAGAGAGGCTTAGCATTAGAAAGAACTGTGTGATTAGGCACTTATACTACAGGACCACATGAAATCTTACCATGAAAGATTAAAAACTGGGGTTAAGCAGTTTATGTGTGATAGAAAACTGATGACTTTAAAGGCACTCAACCAGATTTGGAAACAGATTGACTACTCATGCCATGCTTTACCTGGAGAAAGGATTACATCTAGTGGTTCTTGCTGTTTGCCTGTTCTTTTGCAGAACCACTTCCCATACAGAAATAGGAAATCCACGATATGTGGGTATTTTAGTACAGAAAAACGTGAAACTTTTTAAAGAAACGGGTAGGAGAATAGTTGAATGTGTTTACAGTCTCTAGTGTTTGTTGCTGATGGACAAGCCTGGTGAACAAAGAGTTGCATTCTCTTTGTTCCTGGGCTTGCTACAGATCTGCTGAGTGACCTTAGATTACAGCCACTTTGTTTTTCCTCATCTGTTCTCCCTTACTTTGTCATGGCCTCTATCTAGCAGTCCATCTTAATGTACAGTACAATCATTTAGTGTGTTGTTTTTCAGATTAGACACAGCATAAGGGGACCTTTTCTTGCTTCCATATCACTCTTCCTCCAATTTATGCAGAAAAATGAATTATATTGTGGTAACACTTTCTTAAAACTGATGTATATTTTCATTTGGTGTTGGAGCATGGAAATAATTATGAGCAGGAAAAAAAAAAACCCAGTATGGGAAAAACCTATTTCCAGCCTAGAAGCTTCAGAAAGCTAGAAATGAAGGGGGAAATGCCTACACAATGGTGTATTTCTGAAACACTGGAACTATAGAGAAGCTTTAGAAAGTCCCATAGCTGATAAAATATACACGAATCACTGCTGGTAATAAGAAGTCCTTTCTCCTTCCTGCAAAAGCCGCTCTTCATCCTAATGGGGGTTATCCAAGCAGCAGTGAGACACAGAGTCTAGGATTTTATGTAAACGTTTGGCTCCAGCAGGAGTTATTGAGAGCCATCTCAGCGGTCAATAACACTGAAGGTTCAGCTGAGACAGCTGTGGCAGCTCATCCCAGGAAGATCCTGGCACACTTAAGAAGTGAATCGGAGAAAACTCCAGGAACAAACTCACCAACCAAGTTTTAAGTTAATAAGCAGGTATTCGGGGCATAGCTCCTCCTAACTTGCGTCCCATTATTGCCCTTCAGGCCATTCATATATAGTCACTTGGGCATATGTGCATGTTCCTGAGGCTACACATGAATTGCATCGTTTCCCATAAAGTTTCCCCCATACATACAAAATGTGGTGGTGGTGGTCTTTGAGAGTCATTTACTTCTTCCAACAGTCTTCATCACTGCTGACAGTCTTTGAAGCACCGGCTTAATGAATATTACAGACACAGCATTCATCCTGTCCTTCTACTTATCAGGTAGTTTAACTGCTCTCATCCTCTACATTTGCTAGTCCGGATACTCCCCAGTAGATGTTTAAACCAACTCAGTGGGTTCATTAACATAGCAAACATCCTGCCCCTCCATCAGCCAGCTGAACTGTGCCCATCCCCAGGTCCTGTTTTCCTGTTTCATTTTTCTTCCACTTTTTGTACTTAAGGTCCTAAAACTATCTCAACTACCTTCAAGCGCCCCCATTACAAAGGCACCAGACTTAACCTTACTTAGAACTGATTATGTTCTGTGCTTTTGTGCCTCCTCCTTTCAAATGTGCCAGCTGAAATACTGCTGTGATAGATAAGGAAGCAATTTGTATGTCACTACTAATACCTAATTGCTAAGTACATGCCCGCAGTACAGAACTCCCCAGTTCCACAGAGTTCCACAACTGGTAAAAAGTAAGAGGAAAGAAGAAATTGAGCTTGTATAGTAAAGGATCTTTCCAGAAGTTACTCTGGGCAAATAGCTCAAGTAACATAGTGGGATTTGTTATGTGCGGACTGCCAATATCCAAAATGAAAGAGGCGAAACTGTTTTAACAGTGGTTGATTGCTTTGCTTGGCTTGTGAATAGTCATAAAGGAAAGGTTCTGAGTTACCATTGAGTATTACTTGTATTTTTGCTAACAAACAAGTACTAAAGCAGAGGTGTAGAAGCTAGAAGGCCCGCTGGAGGCCGGATAGGAAGTCCCCATTTCTTATTAAATAATGAATACCAGTAGAACATCAAGTTCCCAAAGTGCTTTATGGATCCCACCTCATTAAATCTTGATAACACCAGCCAGGATAATAGCATAAAGGTCAGCCAAGACTTTATTCTTATACATAAACAAAGGAAGATGTGTCATCTGTGTCAATAAAGTGAAATAAATTAATAACTAAAGAAAACACTTGATATATTTGATCAATACTGTACTTGGGTATTCTGCTGCTAACAGGCACTTTTATAGGTCCCAGCTAATGGATAGTCTTGAAAGCTTTTAAATATATGGAGTTTGGTGCTGGAAAGTGGGTTTCCAAAGGCAAAACCATCATGTGCATGTTTGTGGGAGTAGCTGCGAACTGTTTCTCATAAACATGAAGGTCTATATGAAGTGGAGACAAGCAAATGGAAATAAAGGATTATTTCTGATATCAAGAGTTTGGTCTAGCTGATAGCTCTTATTCCCTACCTGGTTATCTGAATGTGTAGTTTCTTCCAGTACTCCATTTAATTGCAGCTGGCATTGCTTATGCGGAAGAGATGGTAGAGATAAAGCTTTCTCACAGGTGAATTTTCCCTCCCCTTTCCCAGTCTGTTGCTATTTCTTCCACTTAGAAAACCCTCTAAGGCTCCCAGCATGTTTCCTCTGAAGGCTGCATATCTGCTTTTCACACTGTGTCAAACTATCCTTCTGCCTATGACCCGGCTTTATTTCAGCTCAAGATCTCTCTTGGGTGCAGGCATGATGCTTTCCAAAGGGCTAGTTATATATAGGTGCAAATACTTCAGGTACAAATACTGCAGCTAAATCTTCCTGCATGGCAAGTTTTATTTCCTGAATGCCTGGCAGTGATGGTGTTCCATCAGGAGCATCAGCTTGAATAAAGCCAAGAAAACATTATATTCAGTGAGAACTTACCTTCGTTTACTTGAACAAAACTCTGTGATGCCTAGTGAAAGATGAAGTAGTCTGCAAAGTGTGCAGCAGTGTGGGTACGTTAACAAGGACTTGGCAGCGGTGAGCTGCGCTAGTGTTACCTTGCTTCTCAGGAGTGTTTTTTGGTGCCTGCTGTGCTCCGTGCAGTTCAGCACAGACTGCTGCTGGTTTGTGAATTACTCTCTTGAGAGGAGAGCTGAGGATGTATATACCACAGCAGAGTGGTAGGCACACACACAGAAGCGGTGCTGTCAGTGTATACAGATTATCTTTTCCCGCACTTAAAGATGCTCTGTAACGCAAACACTGTATGGAGTACAGCTGACTCTGGGAAAACAGTGTTCCATGTGTGCCTGCTGTGGGATTCTGTCAGTAGCTGTGGTTTATCTGGTTTCATGGCTATCACAGCTTTCTCACTTATTTTCTTCCTTATGTTATATCCCTTTCAGGCTTCTCTGAAATATTCCCCAAATTCTGAAAGAGCACAAACACCTCAATTTAGTAAAAAAAACATGGTTAACTCCATGATTATCTTTACAGGGAAATCAAGCTTTCCTGAGAAGTCTTTATGCACAGACCTATTTACTATTCCTTGCAATATCCGATAAGATATATTCTGTTGTTGTGTTGTGACGGTTGGGGTTGCAAGGGCACTTCTTTTTAATTGCTTTTCCCTTCTTCCTCAAGCATCTGAGTCCTTTATTCCACAGAAATGTAGGCATATGTGTGCTGATGAAAACTGGCCAGCCTGCATACAAGACATCCAAGTAGGTGACAGCTGGGAGAATACAAATGTGTGGTACAATGTGCTATTATAATGTCAGAGTTAGAGTCGGGTGGAGGGAATGCTTGTACTCACAGTCTGTTTACAAGTGGAACGTATCACCTTTTTGAAGCTTATCTTTTCTACTGAAAGGTTTCTTTCCACCATTTTTCTGTTCCAGAAAGCAGTGTGAAATTTTAACCAACTCTTCTGCTTTTCACTTCTCACAGGGACTTAAATGTCCAGGTAATACACACAAGCGAGAAGAAGAGGGAGCTGAATTTCTCAACTATCAAAAATAGCCTTATGTTAGAGCATGAGTTTTTTCTTTTCATTTCACCGTTGAGTGTGGGTCAGTATTATTCAGTAAGGTGTTTCTGTGCGGGAGGTAGGGTAGATTAAAGCTGCCCCAGTAAAGCAGTAAACTGCAGCATTACTTCATCATTGTGCATATGTCCATGTCAAATATATCGCAGATGAAATGAATATATTTACCTATGTGTTCCTATTTTGGTAATGAACTATGGCAAGGGAAAATATTTTCTGTGGAAACAGGTTGCTCTTTAGACATGTGAGAAGATGCTTTTTTATTGTTCCACTCCCCAGCCCCCTTTCCCTCCACTCCCAGAATTTCCTTACTGTTCCTGGTTGCATGTGTAAGACCAGAGAATATGGTCTTTTGGTAGGGCACATAAGGCTTGACACGGATTTTATTTTGTTAAATCACTGGAAATGTATTGTTCAGCTGCGTTGTAAGTTTAAATCTTGTTTTCTCTTCCTGCATTATACATAAAGCTGTTAGAATAATAGGAAAAGAAGAAAGTTTAAATTTGACTAACAAGGGATCATGACTTAAGGGTACTTAGTCCCAGAACCTTTTAATATAATAGTTCTTCAAGCTACCTCCTCAGACAGCTAACCTTAAGCTAATTAGTTTTAAAAGTATCCAGCTTGTATATTTAAGGTAATTATCTGGTTATGCAATGACATCTGTTCACAATGGAAGACTGAGATACTTTTCTTATGAACACCACTTATGTCTATGCAGATGTCACCATTAGGGTCTCCACTGATGTACGAGGAAGTCACGTATCATTCAAGTTAAAAGCAGCATGAAAATGAAACCCGTACGTTGTGATCTGTCTGTAACATGAATGCAGGCAGTTAAGCCCTTGCCCTTTTCTTAACACAGGTATCAGCTCTGTGTTCCCTAGAGGGAGCTATTAAATGTCATTTCTTTCTTGCTGACACTTAAAATCTCTGAGAGAAAAGAACAAGGGATCCGATGAGCGCAGCAGTAAGATACTTCAGCCAGATTTCCCATCTTTGGTTATCTCAGAAGACTGCTTTCTCAGTGTTATTCTTGAAGCTTCACTATTCCTAGCTAAGTGCCTCTTGACTTGAAATACCAAGATTTTTGGTGCAACAAGGCAGCTCAAAATGTAAATGAAAATGGAAAGAGTAACGCTAAATCTTATCTTCTTTTTAAGTTTCAATCTGACCAGAAATAAATGCGTTTTCTTTTTTAAGCCTCATCAATCTCTTTGAAAATGTAATTGGAATTTTTATATATCTATTCACTAAAACTGAAGTTTCCCTGGCTGGGTGATGGGTCCAAAGAAGCTAGCTACGGAAAGGAACTGGGAAGAATCCTTTCTGCAATTTCTTCTGTTTCATTATACCAACATGTTATGTAGTGATTAAGAGCTTAGAACCAGGATTTTTTTTAAGAGATGACTTGCCTGCCGTTCTAGTTTCACCAGGTAGAAAGAGCTCTTTGACAAAAGAGCCTTTTGGGAGAAGTTGTAAGTATGTTTTCCACATAAAATTTTCCATGTTTTCGAAAATCACCTTATCTTTGACCAAGGAGGAAGAAAACCTTGTTTTAGAAAATCAAAGGCCTTTAACTGAATCTTAAGTTCTTAATGACTTTAAATGCTTAGCTCAATTTATTGATTCTTTTGTTGAAAGAACAAAATGGAAGCATGTGCAATGTTTTTTTCTCAAGCCAATTACCAACTTTTCCACACATGGGATAACATAATGGAAAAGCTAGAGCATACTCTGCCTTGTTAAGGAGAAGATGGTATTATGGCATGCTGCCATCACATGTCCAGGGCTGTCAAAATTCTTGGTGCAGTCAGTGTTTCTCGCACTACGCCCCTGCATCTTGCATCAATGTGTTTTTAGGTGCCATTAGTGTATAGAATTGAGGATGGAAAAGCATTTTATATAGGGCTCTAGTAATCAACCATTTGCCGAATGCTCAGAATTATGGTTATCATCCTGACAATCAGTTGCAGGCCTCAGATGCTGTGGTTTGGGTATTTGCTTTTAGATGCAGTGTGTCAGCATCAGTAGTGATCTTAATACATTTAGCAGTTTAGACAGAAGGGTATCTAAGAAAAGACTACATCAAAAACATAGACATCCAAGCGATCTTAGCTGAAATGAAAGCAGGTAACGTCTCCCTTTTAATGCGTGTTTGCCTTCAATTAAAGCAGATGTATAAACAGTTTATTTGACCTTGGCTGATACAGTGTCAAGAATAACTGCAAGAGAGGAAAGAATTAATGAAGCCAAGGACAATGTAAACTGTTCTTCAGCAGACATGCTGACAGCAACAGAAAGAAAACATTGCCTCTTGGACAAAATCGATGATCTTGAAAATCATCACAGAAGATCTAATCTGAAGTCCTCCTGGTGTATCTGCAATTGGGAGAGTGCTGATGCGCTGGAGTTTCTGGGCAGAGCTCTACTCTGCAGCCTGATTATTTACCCTGTGCCAAAAAGTTCCATTGAAAAAGCTAGGCCATGGAAGAGTTCATATTTTCCTTCCTTGTTTCCTTAAATGAAAGCATGAAAAAATGACACATTTGTACTCCTCTTTTCCCTAATGTTACATCAATATTTCTCAGCCTTTTCCTCCTCCTGTCCCCCCAAAGTTCAGTTGAGCTAATTTGAGGATAGATGAAAATATGCTGGGATGCAAAATAAAACCCTACTGTGGGGCAAGCCAGATGAAGTCCTTTGTTTGCAAAGTGGTCTTGATAGGGTGGGTTTAAGGAACCAAGTGATAATTTACATTTTACATTGCTAAGGATGAAGAATACCTTTTTCCTTTTAGAAACAGGTGGTAACTGAAATAATAGAATAAGCAGTCTCAAAAGATAGAGTTCTGAGGACTGTCAATAATGCTTGTAAAAATCCTTCAGTCAGAGGGTTTGTTTCAGTCAATTGTGTTACTTTCTCCTATTTTCCAGTGACTTTAAGCAGGGATCTTTCTTTCAAATGGTTCTGCTGTGTAATAAGTTTAGGTTTGTGATTAAAAATACTGCACATCCGTTCTCAAAATGTGCTTTTAGTTAAAGAAATAGCATTTTCAATTATAAAATTTCAACCTGGCTTTCTTCTATATCAAAGCCAGGTTTACAGTACCTGTATTCTGGAAGTTACGGTGTTCAGTCTGGTGTTTCAAACTGGATATGAAGGTGAAAAGCTCATTGGTAGGGAAATGGTTATTGCAGTGTGAATACGTAAATAATGGAAAAAGGAGGATGAGAGCTCCTCGTGCCATGTTGCCCTGGCCATAATCATGTTGTCCTGATGTTCTAGTTGCTGGTTTTTTCCCCAGTTCACACCTTTAGGAATTCTTAAGGAAATAAGGGGACCTATAAGGATTCTGGGGAGGGACTCTTCATTAGGGACTGTAGTGATAGGACAAGGGGTAGTGGGTTAAGCAGAGGAAGTTCAGATTGGATATGAGGAAGAAGTTCTTTACTGTAAGGGTGGTGAGGCACTGCCATGTGTTGCCCAGGGAAGTTGTGAATGCTCCATTGCTGGCGGTGTTCAAGGCCATGTTGGATAGAGCCTTGGGTGGCATGGTTTAGTGGGTGGTGTCCCTGCCTATGGCAGGGAGGTTGGAACTAGATGGAAGGTCCTTTTCAACCCTAACTATTCTATGGTTCTATGAAATTGTAGGAAAATATAATTTTTAGGCTGACAAAGGTATATTCTAGAACTGACAGGAAATATAACCTCCTTTATGGCTTTTGTGTTCTTCTCTCCTTTAAGGAAAAGAAAAAAAAAGTTCTTTTTATGGTATTTAACACAGAACAAAATAATAATCTGCTTAGTCTCTTTCTGCTTCTCTTTTTCCCCTTATGACAATAATGTCCCTATATTAACTCCTATCTTCTAACTGTAAAAGTCCTAAATGTATTCCCCTTGACACTTACTGACAAGTACCTTTGTGTTACAGAAAAAGAGGAATAATTGTCAATCATTAGATGATACTAGCTTTTCCCTAATGGAATAGTTGTGAAGTTCTTTGAGATGCTGTTAATAACTGTCAGTATGGGAGCTGTTGCTGTCTGAAAAGCTCAGGAGCATTCACAGATGTAATGGCAGCAGGGGCAGCCCTTTTAGCATGTTTTTCTTGTGCCAAGGATACTGCTGAATTAGCTGGAAAGGCATATGGACTTTTTTGTTTTCTTTTTTTTGTGGCATAAGCAATTGTTGTAATGAAATCTCAAACTGTGAAAAATTGCCATTGAAGTTAATCAAAGGATCTTGCAGCAGTAAGACCTGAAGGATTTGACTTAGGAGCAATTTGCTGTTTCAATCTGTCTACACAAGATGACCTTGTAGTTTCGTAAAGGTTGTCTTTATAATCAAAATTGGCTGCTGCATCTAAAAAAGGCAGAAATAACTTTTTGAGCAGGTTGTAGACAGATATCCAGGATATCTTAGGAACAAATTGGTATGGCAAAACTTTGGATTTGTTTAATTATAAAATTCAGGACTAAGCAGGGCAGAGATTTAGTGTTCATCCAAAGCCAATTTGTCAGTGGATAGTCACAGTGACCTAGGTTAAAGAACTATCTTCCTGGGACCCCAAGTATAATTTTCAATCAAGTGAGAGGCAGATTTGCAAAGTAAACTTTTTTTGGCTCCTATTCAAAACAATAGTAACTTACGTGATACTTCTGCAATTCAGGCATGCATGGTGATATAAGAATACAGTTGAACTTAATTTTTACTCGTTCAACATGGGATAGGAAAGCTCCTTGGGTGCAGATGCTATTTTGTTTAAGAAGGTTAATTCTGAGAATTGGTGGCAGTATTTATACTTTCAGAATATGTAAGTGCTTTGTACATGAGAGAACAACCTCTGATCTTGAAATGACATTTAGGTACAGTTTGAGTCATGAAAAGAGTAACTATTTAAAGCTAGATTAAAGAAGGATCATTGTGATTAATTGGAGTTTATCATTTGATAGAATTGGATGATATAAAATGTAAACACATTTTATGTGGATTTCATTCTCTTTCTCACATTGGTGTGTGTAGGTTGACATAAAGGGTGGAGCTTTATGAATACAGCTGTTGTGAATAAATGAAATACAGCTTGAATGGCTTTTTAAAGACTGTTGCCACAAAGTTCTTCAGGAAGACTTAAGGAAAGCTTCTATAGCTAGTGCTTTGGTTTATATGATGATACGGAGTGGAGGGGTGGAGCAGAAGGGGCAAGTGATGAGCAGTGGAGCTTTTCCTGACGTGCATGCACCTCTGTATGAAGGCATGGTGCGTGATAACTCTACAAACTGCTCTGTGAAAGCTGTCTTTGCTGTTAGCTACTGCTCATGGATTTTCTCCTCTCCCCCCCTGCAAAAATGGCTTTTGTGTCTGAGTCATAGGTGATGCATTAAGAACACACTCTTATATTTTGGAGGCCGCTGTTTGGACAAAATGGCATGGTGAGGAGCAATAAGAATATAGCTGCCATCTCAACTGTGAACTGAAGTAGCTGAGCGCTCTGTAGTGTTCCCAAAATACTGGAAATGTGAAATATGTTCTTCTTCTGTTTAAGAAGAACAAAAAACCTGAAAGATGGTGTCAAAAACAACTTTTCCAGGCGACTTATTGGAAGTGAAACATAAAACCAGAACTGTAAGCATGAGTGCAGCTGAAAGGAATTTCAGTGAAACAGGGGACTTTCTGCAGGAACCTCAGTACCTCAGGAGCAATGGGATTTGAATGGAGTCTCAATCCTTTCATGTATCCGTTTGTCAGTCAGAAAAAAGGTCATGACCATATGATGAGTACTTAACATGAGGCGATGAGTGAAGTAACATTCTCTTCAGTATCAGCGTGTGTTGGACATTCTTTATTTTTTTCTTAAAGATAGGAAAAAAAATGAGGTTTTTTTTTCTTATTGCACAATTCATCTAATGTATGACATAGCAGCTTGAGATTTTAAGATTAAAACTGTTATTCAGACAAAGGGGTTTTTACACCAAACATCAGTCTTCAGTTCTGCCATATATGTATAATACAGCTTTTGAGCGTTGACAAGACTCTAAGTGCTGGATTGTCTCATCACAGAATACAAAACTGTGCAGAAACTGAAAGCTGTGTCTTTGCCCCAGGTAAGTCAATATGCATTTGAGCAGCATTGTTGTAACTGCCTGAAAGTCAATATGAAAGTATTACTGGAGCCTGGATATGACAAGTGAGCACTGAGCTCAAAAAGTTGACATGTGAATAGAGATGAAAGGAGGAAATTCTACTGTTCGTCAAGAACTGGAAAGCGCATAAAACTATCAATAGCAGGAGGAACAAAATTGCCTTTTGCCTTCCTTTTCATCTATTGTTGCTTAAGAGCCAGCAGATTAAATGCGGCCCATAATCTGTGCCAATGTTAGTAGTGGGGTTGTGTCATATATACCATCTGGAGTTGGTACCTGGGATTGGACTGTTTGCAGCTGACATGCTAAAATTTCTTACTAGTGTGGAATCATGTCTGCACCTCTCCATTGCTGAGCTTTTTAAAGGCCTTTTTCTAATGAGATCTCAATTGCACAACCAAACCCATTTATTCTTTGTAGAAAAGCATATGTGTCTAAGAGAATATTGCTTTCCAGTTGATCTTGTCTTGTTTCAGCTGGGCCCAGAGATATTCAGGAATCAGTGAACATAAACCAAGGTAGCAAGTGTTAGGGAAATGAATGTATTGTTGTGGTAGGTTGACCCTGACTGGAGGCCAGGTGTCTGTGAAAGCCACTCCATCACTCCGCAATTCAGCTGGACAGAGGGAGGAAAAATATGATGTGAGTTATGGTTGACATAAGGACAGGGAGAGATGATTTACCAGTTACCGTTATGGATAAAAAAGGACTCAACTTGGAGAAATCAATCTAATTTATTAACAATCAAATCAGAGTATGGTAATGAGAAATAAACCAACATTTTACAACACCTTCTCCCCTCCTCCCCTGCACTTCTTCCCAGGCTCAACTTCATTCCCAGTTTTTTTCCCTTTCTCCCTGCCAACAGCACAGGTGGATGTGGAATGGGGGTTGTAGTCGGTCTGTCACATACTGCTGCGCTTTGCTTTCCTGTGGGAGGGCTTCCCACACTCTTCCTCTGCTCCAGCATGGGATCCTTCCCATAGGAACAGTTCTCGGTGAACTTTTCCAACGCTGATCTTTCGTATGGGCTGAACAGCATGGGTCCCTTCTGTGGAGTACAGTTTTCCAGGAACAGACGGCTCCAATGTGGGTCGTCTATGGGGTCATCAGTCCTGCAGCAAACCTGCTCCAGTGTGGGCTTTTCTGTCCATAGGTGTCCCCATCCTGCCAGGAGCCTGCTCCAGCATGGGTTTCCCATGGGGTCACAGCCTCCTTTGGGTATCCTCTTGCTCTAATGTGGGGTCCTCCATGAGCTGCAGGGAAGTAATTGCTCCACCATGGACCTCCATGGGCTGCAGGGGCACAGACTGCCTCACCATAGACACTGCACCATGGCTGCAGGGGAGCCTCTGCTCTGGATCCTGCAGCACCTCCTTTCCTTATTCTTCCCTGACCTTGGTGCCTGCAGAACTGTTTCTATCACGTGTTCTCATTCTTCGCTCTCGTTGAGTTTGTGCAGCAGTGTTTTCCCTCTCTTTCTTCCACCCCCTTCAATGTGTTATCCCAGAGGTGCTACCACCATCTCTCATGGGCTCAGCTTTGGCCGGTGATGGATCCATCTTGGAGCTGGCTGGCATAGCAGCTGGCTCACAGAAGCCACCCCTGCAGCCTTCCCTGCTCCAAAACCTTGCTATGCAAACCCAGTACAATTGGTGAAAGTTAATGTAATTGTTCAAATGAGCCCTATCTTCAGCAATATGGCTGGACGAAACTCATGATCAGCAGCTGTAATGGTCACCTAAGTGCTGAAACTGTTTTCTTTGAGACAGTAAACCGAAAGAGCACGGATGAAAAATACTTGATTTAATGAAGCATCTGTTTCAAATAGATTACCCCAATAAGAGTTGAAAACTGTTCAGCCATTGTCTGTTCAGTTGTGCATTGTGTAGCCCATGAGAGAAGGAGTGGTTATTTCAGTCCAGTAGCTGATGAATAGTTGTCCACATGACAGAAAACACTGATGTTCAGAGGTTTTTGTCTGCAAAACTCAGTAGATGTACACAGAGCTGGACGTTCTCCTGTACACAGTTGTTCTTGCTATTTAGAATGTCAAGGAGTATAGGACCGGCTGCCTCAGTGTCAGGGAAGTTTGTTTTGTCACTTCGGAAGCAAAAGTCTTCCTGTGGAGAAACACGATTTCAGCATGGGAATCCATATCTTATCTGAAGTTTCCAGAGATTCATGATTAAACTCCAAAGCAAATTTGCAAACTACAAGCGCTGTGTAAATTCTCTCCTGTGTGTTGAACTCTTAAGGGGTTTTAGAGCATTATTGCTGTTAAAAATCTTGCTACTGTGTCAAAAAGCTGATAAGTTATGGGAGAAAAGAACCCAACAAACCCAAAGAGCCCTGAGCCTTTCCTTAAACTCATAATGCTGAAATTCTCATTAGAGACCACATACGAATTCTTGCAGGACACCCAGCATGGCAGTTCACTGACCTAGCCAACAACCTGCGATTGAAACAATAATCCCATTCACTTCCCTGTGTTTGTCTCAGTGGAAGTTGTAACTAGGTATTTCACAGCAACATCCATTAGCACTAATGGGTACCTTAAACTTTAAAGGAAATCGGGGTTTGACATTCATTAAGAAGGAAAGTTAGGACTTGAGCTCTGAGTTTCTGCATTAGGTTCTACTCCAAGAGATTATAAACACGGTGATTAGACATTTTTCATGTGATTAAAGCTTTATATTGCCAGGGATTAATTGCCTTCCATTAGATTCCACAGACAAAAGACCTTGCTTGGAAGGATAATTTGAAACAAAATGGCTGATTTCATGCGACTCATTACGCACAGAAGCAAAAAAGATGTCTCAGTAAAAGCGCCTACACTGTGTATCTACTGTCGTATAAAAGAGAAAGCAACATGTAGCAACACTATAAGAAGTCTGAACTTTGCTATCTGACTGATGCTGTAAAGTCCCATTCACTTTATTGCTTGCTTTACAATGCCAGTCGCACTTGAAATAACTATCCTGATTTGTCTACTTACTCCTTTTTATTTCTTCATGGTTTTTTGATGCTCAAAATGTCTTGATATTTAGTTTAATGTTATCTGTCACAGGTAAATATCACATAACTGAGTCATTAACAATGATAAGCTTATGAGAGGAAAAAATGCAAAGGAAACCAAGCACAAATTACAGTAAACCCTCTCAAAGGAGTATGATGCCAACTGTGTTTCAAGTAGCTTTTTCTCCCTTCTGAATTTCCGTGAACCCCTCATGTCTGACTTGAAAAATGCCATCCAACTGAGCTTTCTTTTGTTGGCAGGACCCATCAGCAAGGTTTCTTCCATTTAACGTTGGAGGGAGCTCAGGTGTCGGCCATGATTGTGAACGTAGGCCAAGGGAGTTGTTCAAGGGCGGCGGCAGAGGTCACGTGGTCAGAGATGCCGCCATTTGCACTCCTCCTCAGCCTGTGAGTCTGACGGGATATTTTCGTCTAGTCATCGTCATGACTTTGGTAAGCTGGAATTTGGTAGCTTTGTTTTGAGAGACCTTAACTTCGCATTGAATTAACTCGTATTACATACTAATAATGGTCATATGACTGAGATTATATTCTCTTTTGAATTGTCGTTTCTATTGACCTTGTATGACATAACTGGCCGATCTGTTTGCTTTAGTTTTGCAGTCTGTGAAGACAAGAAATACATGATTAAGAGATTTTGCTTAAAAACTGCCCATATCCACTTATTAAAAGTTAAAATAAATATTTTACATACTTTATATGAAGAGTTTGAGTATTGCTATGATCCCTGCCAATTAGTGTGTTGCAGGTTTTGTGTTTCTATAACACTGGCATGGTACTCGTTACATGAAGCCTGCACAGAAATAGCTTTCTTTTCTGTCATGTATAAAGTAGTAACATGAGTTTGGTTCTGTATGATAACTTCTGGGATGTCTTATGTGGTAATTACCTTTGAGATAGTCTCTGCCAGCCTTTCAGAAAAAGGCATGCAGTTATCAGAGGCAGATATTCATTGCAGGAACTGAGGGGAAACTTTTGCTGCCTACTGTGTCTGAGGATGATAGTAGAGAGACTGTATCATCTCTGAGTTTCCAGTTATCATCTCTGCCTTCACCTAATCATGCAGCTGTGGAAAAAAAGGCTAAACATAGACAAAGTAAGGACAACTTTGAACTCCCCTTGTATTTTCAGCCTGGAAATATGCTTTGTATTTTTGTCATGTTTGGCTATATATACACCAACCGAGACTACCTGGGCTCATTCTTACATTACCCTAAGTCAACCAAGTTGTTCCTCAGAGCCACAGAGCAGTCTTACAGCCTGATTAATAAGTTAGGTTTCCAACTTCCTGATCAGTTATAGTAGAAGAACTGTTTTAAGACCAACTTATTTGTGAGGTGCTGTTTAAACCTGGTGTGTGAGGCACGGTTATTGAATGAGAACTCATGGATCAACTTTCATTTAAAGATCAAATTTTGAGTCTAAGCTTACCTTAGGAAGAAATGGCACTTCGGTATGTAAATAGCAACAAGATTAACCTGATCTATGTGCCCAAAGAAACCTACAAAAGCTTACTCTTATCTGTATTGGCAAAAGCTTTTCAGTAATAGCTATTTTGTCTGTAAAAACTGGTACCAAGCAAATAGACATTTGCATGTTAATCTGGATTATACGTTCCATGAATGGCAAAAGATTATATGTTAAAAGGTTATCACCTTCTGCCTCATGCCAATGAAAACTGATCTTAGTATAGATTGCCAAATGCATTACCCATGTAAAATGAAGAAACACTTCTTATTTGTCTTTTGTTTACCTTATTATTTGGGGGTTGTTTGATTTGACTAAGTCTTCAAGTACGTGGTATTTATGGTCACAGAAAAAGCTTGTTTTGAAGCAGTTGGTGATGCGGCCACGTATACTTGCTTTTAATGAAATGTGCCCTTGTCTAAACCAAATCTTCTTTGCTATAGACAATTAATATATTAATATTTATAAATAGCTTAGTTGATATTTCAGTCTAGTGCTTAGATTTTGTGTATATGACCTTTTTGTTTCCTCTCGTGTTCTGTGATGTTGTTCACATTTCTCAGCCTGAACAAGTGCAAGGATCACCTAAACCTTAATGTTCATACTGTTACAAAACTGTTACTACAATAACTACTTAATACTTTATGACCAAAATTTGCTATTAAGTATTTTATTAGGAAAAAAGATTAGTCAAAACCAATTTTTTTTTTTTTTTTTAGTAAGTAAGAAAATTGTATTTTCTATTGTATACTTAAGCAATTCACCAGCTTGGACTATACTTGACTTTTATTACCAATAACTGAAGGATATGGCTTTCATAATTTAGTTATAACAGCTGCCTTAATGATGATCTGTATTAGGACTTTCACATTGTCTTTGGACTGTTCTTGCTAACTTGCATGAGCTATCAGTTTTGCTTAGGGAAAATAAAACATGGTCTAAAATTATTTGGAAACTTCAGGACAGCACCACAGCCCTGTTTTATGACTAAACCCACATTCATCTCATTACGCTAATAAAGCTGTAAGTCAGCACAGCATTTTCTAGATTAAATGTTGTTTACCTGAACCAACTTTTCTCTCTAAATATCTTATGAAATGCAGACTGAAATATGGTAGGTGTTTGTATTGGGAACAACCCACAGGAAGAAAAATAATCCATGCCTGGGTTACCTATGAAGTCTGTAGTGGAACCAGATAAAACTGGTTAGAAACAATAGTCTGCAGCAGAACAGACCTTATTCACTCGAAGACTTAAAAAATGGAGCTGTCAGCAAGTAGGGCGAGCTCTGCATTTCTTAGTTAACCATATTTCTGTGACACAGTTAAAGTCTTTCTACAATCCAGAGCTGTGTTGCTTTACTCTCCTTCAGAAACCTAGCAGCGATGCGTATAGAGTTTCCTAGATTAGCCACAGAAAAAAAAATTATAGTTTCTATAATTTTGGCCAAATTGAGGACAGCATTTGATTTGTCAAACCTGGCTACTTTTGGAAGCAGTTTTCCTGTAGCTCAGTACAGGTTTTCTTGTTTTGTAGGGCAATAGCATTTTTTTAATACATTTTTTTGGTAGCTAAATGGATCATTCCCCTGATCTGGGAAACAGAAGAGTTGCACCTGCTTGAGAATTGGAACCAGAAGCTGGAGGGCTGTGTATGCTCCTGATCACGTTGCTTTTTCTCAAGGTTCTGAGAAGTCCTGATGTGCAATAGACAAATGAGTGTCGGTAACATTTTAACCCCAATTAACTGCTGCTGAAGTTACAAAAAGGAACTAAAAGCCAGCCTCTGCCTTTTAACTGGCAAAGGTCTCTTAGTGATGTGAACTTGTCTTTGCTGCGAGGCTGCACCTGGGCAGTCTCAGGCTTAGGCTGCTTGGTACTGGCAGTGCTTCCCAGAGAGATGGGCTAGGAGTTGCAGTCTGTGGAGAATGTGTGCTAAAGAAGTGTTGCTGGCAGCAATGGATTGCTTAAGATGTGATGCAGTGCCTTACTGTGAAGCACGTTTCTCTCATGAATGTTTATAGCATCCGTGTTGAGTTCTACATGAAACACTTTGTGCAGATATTTCCTAAGGTGCACAAGGTTGTAATGTCCTCTCCTTGCTTGTAGTATAGTCTTGAGTCTAGTGACCTTGTTTGCGTCTCAAAACTTCACAATGCTGACTGGGATTGAAAAGGGCTAGAAAACAGGCATCAAGCTCCTGACTTATTTTCCCAGTACATGGTTCACGTCTTAATAGGCAGCTGCAGAGTGTTATTGATCAAGAACAGTGCGTTCTTCTCCTAGATGCAGGGTGGGAATTACATTACCTGGTTTTGGAGAAAGAGCAGTTCACAATGGTTCAGTTTCATTTGTGTCATCTTAGAGGGCAGCCAAAAAGATGGGGGGACTGAGCTAGACAAAACTTGTGTGCTCATGGTATGACCTTGTGTGACTTCTCTTGCTCTTTAACTTTGGAGATGTAGCTGTTAATGATTGTAAGAAGAAGAGCTGGTCAATATGTCTCCCTTGCTAGCATTTGGGTTAGAACTCATTAGCTTTTGATAATAACCTTTGAGTTCCAAAGAGCTGACTGAGAACTGAACTACTGGTTATTTCTTTTACAGTTCCAGGAAATCCCCCTAGACAGCTTTCCCCCAGTTGAAAGAGGGGGCTCTTGGGAATTGTCAGTACATTGTTTCATTTCTCATTCTTCTATCCCTGAAGAATGACATGCTCACAAAATCTCAATTATTAATTCCTCATAAAGCCTGTAGGAAACAACTCTGAAATAGTCTGTTTTTAAGTCAAAGACCCTTTTAAATAGACTCAACCTCATTTAAGGGTCTGCAAACTATAGATCAGTAACACTGTTTAATTATCTTGTATACTTTAATGCTAGTGCCTGTGTACTAGTGAATGGACATATCTTAAGCAATCATTTTAAAAATCAGTTTCATAATGATATGTACAAGGACTCCATCTGAGATTTAGTGCATATTCCAGTCCCTAAAAATGGTCCTGGAAAAAGCAGTTCATCCTTTTAATGCACTGTATAACTAGTTAAGTCATATTTGGTTGGCATTTCTGGTCCTAGGAAAACGCTGTAAGCATTCTGTACTACTAACTTGCTGAAGTTGAAGTGACTTCCAAGGTTTACATGGATGAGTGAAATATATAAAGTTAAGCAGATGCTTCTGGAGTGACCTAATTATGCTGGATGCTATTCTGTTCTTAAGCAAACTGGTTTTGGCTTTGCCATCTAAACAGCAAAAGGGACAAGTTACTTTTTTATCAGCCTAGTGTTTTTGTATGTCAGCAAATCTAGATCATACACAGTTAAATGTGGTGTTTGTGCTTTTTCCAAATCCAGACTTTAATGCAAAAAAATATTACGTAATTGAGAACTCTAGGAAGAGCTTGACAAGTCAATAGAAGATAAAATAAAAGATTACAGTGCATTCCTTTAAGAATCCCATTGCATGGTTTGCTTTGTTACAGGTAGCTTAAATAAATGTCCATAAATTACTATTCTTTTAGTTTATTATTTTCATTTTATCAGAACCAGGATCAATTCTTAAACTTAATAATCATTCAATCTGTAGAATGTCTATGTTATGGGCCTCCCTTTTTTAATATTGGATTACAATCACTGCTTATTATCAGAATACAAACAGGTTATTTTTGTTTTGAGTTTCAGTTGTGTGATGTTCCTCTCCGGATTAGGAAGATAAAAATGAAGAATGTTCAAAGACAATTATAAAACTTGATTCCTTACACTAGATGTTTTGTGCATGCTTGCTGTTGAGCTTCTTTGGTCTCTAAAGGGCAAATAATCCCCTCCTTGAGGCTAAATTCAGCTCTGGAGCATGGGATTTTTTTCTCTTAGTTAGTAAACAGCTCAGACCATACAGAGAGTTTTGACTGCTTCATGTGACTGAGGATTTCTGTATATGCTAAGATTCCAGGAAGAATGAAATGGAAGGCAGGTCCCTAATATGATAGTTTTGAATTATTTACAAAGCTGAGTGTTTTTAATGGGGATGATGTACCTGTGTTCCAGATCATTTCCCCATCTCTTATCTTCAAAACTCCACAAATAATGGATATATAGCGTCATTCAGCACTATAATACTTCTTCCAGCTTTTAAAACCTGAGGTGTATTGGAAGATGTGATGGGTATTCAGACTTCACACCTTCTAATTTCTTCTGTTCTTTTTTCTGATGGACAATTTTGGTGACTGGAGGTTTATAGTTCTTTTACGTAGCTCTACAATGATAACAGAATTGAAAAGTAAAATCATACTTAATCACTTAGTAATGATGCATAACTTAGAAAATGAAGAGAACATCTGTTGTATATTTCACTTTGGCTTCAGTTGAATATACAATTCCAGCTGAACTGTCAGCCCTAATTTGCAGAGGGTACTACTCTGCTTTTCAGGGGTTTATAGCCAGAAAGATATGTTCTGTGCTCACCTGTTTATCAATCGCATACATTCCTCTGACATACATTGGTTTGGTTTGGGTTTTTGTTGGTTGTTTGTTAACAAATATACTCAAAACACTGTAAGCAGAAGAGCAGTATCAGCGTTTTACAAATGAGGAAACTGACAGAATATGGTAGAGACCAGTAACATTTACCAGGCTTTGTCCACAGCTACATGGAGGTTGAAGTTTCCAGAGTCCGGTGTAAATGATCTCCACAGTGAACCAGTCTGGGAAATCTGCTTAGGAAGAACATTTGCAGTTAGCTAATTTATGCATATGTTTGTAGTAGAATCAGCTGGTTTCCTAAGCTGTTTTTTTTTCGTGTGGATCTTGCATATCATCTTTGCCTACAAGAAAACGTATCTTAGGACTTGATATGGTGTATCCTGCCAGTTTGGGACACACAAGAATTCATGCAAATATCTATAGAGAAAACATATTAAAAACCAAAATAATGTTTACTGTATCTTTCCACATGGAAATTAGCACATTCCCCTCATTGCTGTTCTTGGACTGTATACTTGTTGGCTTTGTATTTCACAACCTACAGTGTTGTTTTTCCATGGTTCAACTTAATGATACTTGGTGAAGGCACTTACAGTAAGATATTTACGATTTTAGGGAACTATAAAAGTGGGGCAAACACAAATATTTCACCTGAATGTTACATTCCAGACAGTAGGGAATGTAGAACAGCCTTGACAAGAAATATGCTGTTTGCGTGAGATGAGCTTTATGGATCTGTGAAAACAAATAAATCTCGACAGAGCAAAACGCATTAATAATTAAAAACAAATACTAGAACATAACTCTGGAGGTGTCACCATATGCACCTAGTGTGTTTCATGCACTAAGTACCTCTTATTTTGCTTGCTCTAAGTGTGGGTCAGAATTGTTTGGTATTTCGAGCATATCCTCAATTTTGTAAATCCCGGTATGTCCTAGCTATTTCTTTTGAAATCCATCAATAGAAAATGTACCTTATTTGTTGAAATAAGCACAAGTATGAATCTCCCTTCAGAAAAGTCAAGAATTAAATAATACAGTTCAAGATCTGGGAAGAAAATAAACAGAGTCCAGAGCAAGCAAGCTCATCTTTACAGCCCACCAGGAGGTGGTAGGACGTTCAACAGGCTATTATTTTGTACTAGGACATTTGATAAGCAAAACAGAAAGGAAGGTGACTTTCTTTCTTTCAAGACCATTATTTAGACAGGTAAATTTGCTCCTTGAGCAAATGTTAATGCCTGCGTGCTTGAATTCAGTATCTGATTGACAAGTGTGATGCTTTCAAAGCGGTATCATTCCCTAGTGTATTTTCTACATGTTAATTTACTACTGGTATGAGGGGAAAGAAATCTGTGTAAAGAGTAGTTATTTTGACTGGGTATAAGCCTATAATTTTTTAGCAAAGTCTATGTCTTACTTTAAAACTTAGATGCCTTTCAGGAGGTACAAAAAGGCCCCAGTCAAAAAATTTTAGTTCTTTTACAGTGTTTTGGTGAAAGGGGATTGAGTTTCTATGTAGCAAAAAGAGTAATTGAATTAAAAGCCTTACCTAAAGAGTTTGTGTCAGTATTCTAATTAATGTGTCCAGTCCTCATTAAGTTACTCCCACACTCTGGACATGTATTTATACAACTTGGAAGAGGAGGGGAAAGGATTTCCTTCTCTGCAATGAACTCGTCAGTGCAGGAAAGCTCTCAGTGGCAGAGTAGTACGGGGAAATTAGAAGTCAGACTTGGCTACATTGTTTAATGGAATTATAATCAGCAATACATCTTTATGAAATGCATACTGCCACCACATAATAGTCACTGGGAGGTGAGGTAAGAGCTGGAGGCAGTAGTCCAAAATCATTAACATCTCCCAAGTGAATACAACAGGAAGATAAATGCTTGCTTGTTTTCAGTTTTCAAATGGTTTTGAAAGTAAAACACAAAGTCATTTTATGTCAATTTAATCAGCTCCATACTTGAATTCTGTAACAAAAGACTTTATGTCCGTCCATCCACGGTGTATTTACAATGCATTAGTTAGGTGGTGACATTATTTCTGTTAGTGTAATTCTACTAAGGTAAGGTGGAAGGATAGGAATCATTCTAATGTTCCTCTTCGTTTATGTAGCAAAATTGAAGGTGGTGTTCTATAGCACAGCATCAATTGTCTGAGTTTCTTTACTGGAACAGAATAAAAAAGCCTAGTTTGTGGCTGAATATCTGGATCGATAGACTTTCCCTGACAGCTGCCTCTCTTTTTATATCTGCCAGGAGTGATAGCGGCAGGTGTGGATCAGAAACAAGTGTTTGTGATGCATATTTGAAATAAGCTAAAAAGTGGCCTGCCTGTTTTGGTGCCTGTGTAAGGAAATAATGCTTTCTATCAACTTGTCTTTCAATTAAAGAAAATACAGGTTGTGTAAATTTTAGGCAGTTTTTGTGCTTGCATTTACCTGCTCTTGCTATAGCAATTAACACCTCGTGGATAACAGCAGAGCAGACATTTGATCTTAGTTGGCTCTTTCAAGTGTCATTAACCCCAAAAGTTTAAGTCTTCTGGGATATAGAATGTGTAAGTCATAACATAGATTCAATATCATTTAATGCTAAAAGTTTTGGGTTTGTTTTGGGATTTTTTTAAGGCATTAGTCCTATTTAAGGGACATATAAGGAGAGGAAGCACCACTTCTCTACTTCTGGAAAGCTATAAGAAAATGTTACCGTTTTTTTTCTGCCCTATTGGGCTTAGTGAAAGGCCTTAAAAAGCAAATTCCCTCATTCACTGCAATTCGCATTAGCTATCTTACAAATAAGTGGCTGTCCAGTATCTACACTACTGATAGACATACAAGTAACTGCGTTCTGGAATCTGAAACCTGAGCTCAAGTAGCAGATGGATTAATAATCTGAGTGGTAAATCCAGGCATATTGAGGATTTCTTCTGTTTGCTTTGTGACTGTACCTTTTTCTACTGACACTGTAGCAGGGTATTTGTCTGCTTACCTAATTTTCATCTTCACCTCTCAAGATTTCAGAGGCTTTAGGGAAACCAATTTCAGAATAATACATATATGTTATTCCTTTATGAGGAAAGAGTCCTTGTTAGATGTGTCTTCTAAAGGCTTTTAAAGGAAAACATGCTGATGAGTTTATGAATACTAGGCTGGCATCCCTTTGAAGGATTTTCTTAGGCCTTGGAACGTGCCACCAGTATATGATACCTTTTAATATTGCTATTCCAGTTTGTGGAAGGATAGCAGAACTAAATACTCATCTGGGATATAGCAGAGGTATCTGACAAACTGTCAGTGCTAAATTACTCAAGGCAGGTATCGACAATGGCCATTTTTTCTATTCAGTGATGCAGTGAACATGTTATCCCTGGCTGAGAGTAATGTCAGACCTGTGGGAGAAGCAGACTCAATTGTCTACAGGTAACCTGCCGTTAATTAAAAGAATTGGGGAAGGAATTGGCTCTCCCTTCAGGAATTCTCTGCCACTATTTGCTATTAAGTTTAGAAGAGATATTTTACAGACAATCCTAATTGTGTGTAGAGGTAATGGAATATAAATCATCCTTATTTTAGAATGGTAGATGAGTTGAATAGTTGATTATAGTATTAAGCTATCCTCCATAAGGACCAAGCTTGCCTCTTCCTCCCTACCTTTCCCCAGTTTGGGATATCCAGAATTGCAATTTAAATCTTAGCGTTTCTTTTTGGTGTATGTGATGATAGTATTTAATTAATCACCACAGAAGCATGAATGCAGTATGAGGTATACTCATTGTCAAGAGAATGTAAGAACTGTGGTATAACCAGCAAGTACAATAGTGCCTGATGCAATTAATTGCTCTTGCAAGTGATTTAGAGCATAGAAGCTTGAGAAAGGCATTTTTGCTGCTGTGCTGTAGAGTTATAAAAACTCTTTCAAATTCTCATGTGTTAATATAAATAAATCTTGAAGAAGGAATAGCTGAATACATCCATAATTTTTAAAGTGCTTGACAGTTCTATACTAATTTTCTCATAATGTCATTTTGCTGCTGTAGTTTGGTGAAGCTGGAGATGAGAGCTGGGAGAACTGTGCTAAGAGTCAGGCACGAGAAAATAAAGACAGTGGGATCTGACATTAAAACTCCTTAGGCATGTTTCAGGCCCTGGGAATGTTTGTTAGTCTAGGCCTTGATACGGAAAGAGGAAAGCTTTCTTCCAAGGAGATCCACCTTAGTCTGTGACTCCCCAGGAGGAAAGCAAATTTAAGGAATCAACACAGAAGTAGATTGCATCTAAAGGTTTTCAATGGGGATTAATTTTCTGACTGTTCTGGTTTTAATGGTGACTCCTAAGTCTCGAGGTAAGAGATTATTCCTCAAGACCATCCATTCAGTGGAAGGACATTGAGGGAATTATTGATCATCTAGATTGCTGAAACCTGACATCAAAAGTGCTTTTGTGATCAAAAATAAGATCTGAACCAGTACAGGAGATGAAGGATTTCTGTTGGCTTTTCCTACAGATTTTAGGCTGAATTTGAATCCCTCACATTTCAAACCTCCAAGGATTTGAATAAGAGACTTCTTCCTCACTGAAATTTCTTCATTTCCGAGCAATATTTGAGCTTAAAAAGGTAGAAGGATTTAATGATATATATTTTTTATGAAATTTGTTTATTGGTGCTATTAAAACTCCAAATAAGCATTCAAAGACATGTGTCTTTAGATGCAGTGCCAAATTATCACTTATGGGGAAGGCTTGAACTGAATTGCACATGCACACTGCTATAATTTTTTAATACTGAGGATGAATTAACTACTGCTTGCCTTTGTGTTTTAGCCAAGCTCTCTATTTTATGTAATAGACTGAAGCATCATTCTTAAAACAAGAAGCTAGTGAAAAGAGAAAAATCTATCTCATATTAGCAGGAGAAAAGAGCTATGTGTCAGCCCCAATGCATGCTTTAGACTTATGCGTCTCACCTAGAGACACGAGAGCAGTTTAAAACAGAAAAATGGCAACTTGAGAAGGAACAAACTCTGCTTTGGTGATTTACCCAAGCTATACATCAGGGCAAAGAACATTGACTCAAACACAAGGTGCTGTATCTCTTTCTTTGATGCATGTTTGTCCTCTGAGGTTGCTTTGGCTTGCAGTTTCTCTTAAGTGAGCTGCATTACTTAGCAAAACTGGGGATAAAGACAGAAATAAAAGTGGAAGAGAGATGCAGAGTATTTTACGTTAAGGACCAGTTTTGAACATAGTTGAGAGTGAAAACTTGGGAGCTGGTGCTTCAGGAAGTTAATTATGAAAATGATTTTAGCTCTCAGGATGAGGCTGTAAATCAGCTATTAGATGCAAACATAAATGTTTAGAATATGGCTGCAAGCCAAGCATTCCATAGAATCCAAAGCCCAACTTCATTCTCCATTAGCAGTTGGATACAGCTTGCTAGGTGATGGTGACATGATGAGAGTGACGGGCCAGTGTGATGATGCAGAACAAATGAGTCCATCAGACTGTTTGGTTTGTTTGTCTTTTTTCAAAGGAAAAGTCACTTTAAAATGCATTCTGTTTGTAGACCATTATGTGGCCTAAAAGATTGGAGCCATGTAATCAAAATATTATCTAAATTACACTAATTACAGACCCTTACGCTGAGAGAAATTTCAGGGTGTTTGTAATGTGAGCAGCTAATTAAGGTCTAGTAGAATTATAACAGCTTAATTGCTTATGTTTATGTAGAGGAGTCAATTTAGAAACAAAATTGTGTATAATCTGCTATAGGTTGGTAAAAGTAGCCTTATTCTTAAGTGCACCTAAGGTCGAAGTGCATGGTTTTCTTTACTTTGTTTTTTTGGGGTTTGGGTTGTGTTTTCTGTCATCAGCCAGCAAGCATCTTTAACTTACATTTTTTTAGTGAGAGCTATGTTTGATATAGTGTCTTTCTAGATTGATATGGTTACTTGGTTTGCAAAATAGGGTAAATAAATAAAGCTGTGTAATTTTACAACTAAGTGAATAATATTTATGTGTTACTTGCAAAGCTACTTTGGTAAAGAGCCCATTTTGCTACCTAGGGGCAGCAGCCAATGAAGACCTACCTGTCTTGGGATCTTTTTTTTGCCTTGGGAATGGGATTGAATTATGAAGTTCAGAGGGTTTTTTTTGAGTGGAAAGTTGGTTTATGCTTTCTTTATGTTTTTTGGGCAATGAAAACATTGGGATTTAATCTGAACCTTGTAGGAGAGGACATACCAATAGAGCCATGTGATAAGGAGACAGGAACTTGGGTTTTCCTCTGTCTTCTGCCTTAGACTTCGTACGTTGATCAGAGGCAAGTTTCTTAAATAGTAGGAGGAGCTGCTATGTCACTGCTTGTTGGGATCATTTGAGGCATCATGGCCAAAGATCTTGTTTTCACTCAGTTAAAGGCAGAATTAATTCAGATTTTTGGCTTCCAGGCAACATCAAAATTTAACTTCAGTTTACAGGAGGACAAGTTTGAGTTTTGCTTTGCTTTAATCCTTGTTTAGTTTTAATGTGCTTCCCCAATGTGCGTGAAAGGAACACAGAGTTTTGGTTCAAGTAAGCCATTGAAGACCTGGCAGTTTCTGAACGAAATGGTCCATGGCTGCTGTTAGTTATGGTGACAAGGCATGTAGACAGTGGAAACTCGTCTACCAGGAATTGCTGGGCCCTGCAGGCACCCACAGGCCTTACTTTCCTATGCCTGGGCCAGCAACTGCAAAATGAGCTCTTGAAACAACTACCTGCTTATAGATTGGAAAGGGGGGGGGGGGTGTTGGAGCTGGAGGTGGTCTAGTGCTTGGAGGGAACTTCCTCTAACAGTGGCTGCTTTGTTTTGTAGCAAAAGTTTACCCTGTGCCCTTGGCTGCTCAATAATCTTTGGCCTTAAAAAGAAACCAAAGAATTAAAAAGCTAAAGTCTGTGCTGTGAAATAACCTGCTTTCTGGGAAGCTTAATAAGACACAGCCAAAGGCTTCTCCTATTGCAGGCTGAAAATACTATCCTGCTCAGCTTTCTTCTTGTCTCTCAGGGAGCATCTGACAGTTTACTTGATGGAGTTACTTAACAAACCCACTTTGATCATTGGAAACTGATGCATAGCTTTATGCTGTCTTATCTGTGCAGTTCTCACAGATTAGTGCAGACCTCCAGAATATGTTCATTAGCATTTGGGTGCCGTAAACATAGATGAAAATCAGCTACTGAAATGAGGGATCACTCTCCAGACTGTTGAGTATTGGTAAGAATGACTGGTTTTCAAGCAATGTACTCCTGACAATGACAGATAATTATGCCAGATAAAAACAGGCATTTTGTTTGTGCAGGAATGGAGCCAGGAGCTAAGGTGGTGCTTTGATTATTTAAAAAAGAAAGATTTCAAGGAAATCCATGTTCAATTTGTTATCCTTAGACTGTGTTTATTGTGTACAGCTGATGCTGGTCTACATTACCAGTCTACAAGGAGTCTTGCTTTGCGGAATTGATCCAAGTGATAAGGCTGAGCTCTTAAATCGTTGTGTTTTATAAATGAGCAACCCCAATTATCTTTGTGAAAGATAGACTTCTGCTCATTTCTGAACTGATTTTAGAAGACATCACTTGTTTTGGACTAAACATTCACTGTGACCCTGCTCTTTGAGCTGTTTCTGTTGTTTTTCTGGCCATGCTTTGAAACAAACCTACTCATACACTACCACTGTTGTTTGCAGTCTTCATTTCAAAAGGCTGAGAGCCCACTTTCAGGCTCAATTTTGTGTCTTGTAGACATAGGCTTATTGTGAGTCAAATCTTCCACGCTGTGAGCAATTTAAAGCTCAGTCCTTAACTTCAGCTTAATCGTTAACATCATTTTCCTTCATTGCCTCCTTGTGTAATGTCTCCATCTTCTTACAACACCCTTGATTACTCTCCAAGTTCACAACTGTCTTTAGGGAAAACTGTGTAGCCATTTTTCTTAGATTTCTTAGACTAACCAGCAATAAAAACACAAGCTGTGTGCTGGATACTTTCAGGCTTAATTTTATTTCGAACATGAGGGTTTTTTAGGGTAGCAGCTGGAGGAAAACAATGGAAGCTGCAGAAGTAAAGGAACAAAATTGTTCTGATAAGATGCTTAAAAGTAGGATGAGAGCGCTTACGAATGTAAATGCAAACAAAGCCCTGCAGCTTTCTTTTGCAATGTCTACGTCAAATCTTTTTGAGATTACATCTTTCAACTATTTTTAGTCTCTGTTTATATACAAATCAGTCAAAACTATTCTTGTCAGGTGTGGAGTTTACATGTGGGGGGTTTGTTTTGGGATTTCACAGTTCTTAGTATTCATAGAGACAGTTTATGCTCCTTCAGCATTTTTCTAGATGAGAAAGCAGAAGCATTAAAGCATCAGTGGATAGGTCTTTGGCTGTAAAGGACCCCAGACAGACTTGGGTTATGGGCTTAAATCCCATCTTTCATTGCATGATGTGAGTTTCCATGGTAGTGTGATGATTCCATTGAGATCACATTCCTGGTTGTAACTGATTTATTCAGTTGTCATTTATGTACTCAGCTTTGCACGCTAGAAATGCAATAGAACGTTTTGCAAGTACATCAGTGCTAACCTTCTCATCTTACTGAATTTGCACTTTGTGACTGAAATGAATGTCTGGGATGCGTGAAATTAAGTCATTAATTGACAGTGTTTGTTCAACCCTGTAACAACATCTGCCATATACATGCATTCTTATGTTACAGCTTGATGTGTCCCTGTGGTACCTGATGATATGCCTGTGTCTTAGCCTGATGACCAGGGTTCTTGGGGAACAGGTCATCAGGAATCCATTTGCCATAATATTTCATATAGACACAACCAAATTACTGTTAACATCTGAAGGCCTGCAGAAGAGTGTTTTGATCGAAGTGAGCTGCTTTGCAGCCCAAATTAAGAACATGGATCCTTGAGCATGTGTTGTACAGAATAAATGGGAAGAAGCTCTTTCAGAGACATGTAGGAAATTGTAGTGACCAAATGGGCTTCCATCTGGGATCTGGAAGCTGTGTTGTCCAGGGAAGTTGTGAACGCTCCATCGCTGGCAGTGTTCAAGACCAGGTTGGACATAGCCTTGGGTGACATGGTTTAGTGGGAGGTGTCTCTGCCCACGGCAGGGGGGTTGGAACTGGATGATCTTAAGGTCCTTCCCAACCCTAACTATTCTATGATTCTGTGGAGTTCTTATGGTAGAGCAAAACAGATAATGATGCTCTTAGTTTGTATTGTTGATAATCTGAAACCTAGGTTCAGACTACAGTAACTGAATAGTGAGTGCTGAGTAGATATAGGATCACTGTGTTTAGTCCACTTGTAAGAGCCTTTCTCACTTAATTACATTTCAGTGAGAGACTCAGAACTAGCAATATACTTTAATGCCATGTCTTTCTGGCAAGTTGGGTTTTATTTTTAATACTCTAATTTTGTAATGATGATAACTGAAATTATTAATCCTATTTAATTTGGTCTCTTTTAAGACACTGGAACTTTATTATTTGTTCAGCCTCTTCTCTAATTTAAAAGTTACAGATAACTGAATATTTCTGTGTTTATAGTCTCTAAGAGCTGAGTGATGTCAGTAATCACATTCTGTAAAATTTTAATTAAGGAATTCAGAAGTGTGAAATGGGTCCTGCTATTACTATCAATGCTATGATGTTGCTTTTGTCAAGAGTATTAAAGTCAGTCAACAGTCCTGAAAAGAACACAGGGAAATGAATAACAGCATTGAGTTGTTGAGAGCAAATAATGTCAAACCAATCTAATTTCCTTCTCAAATCCTCCCCAGGGTTGCAGGCCTGGTGGTTAGAGAAGGGATGGTAGGTGTCACATAACCTGGCTTTGTTAAAGCTTTTTTATAGTGTCCTATATGATAGTCTCTTGGGAAAAATAATGTGGAAGAAATTACTAAGGAGAGTGCAAGGCTGCTTTGAAAATTGTATTTAGGGAACTATCAGTGATCAATTGTCAAAATGAAAGAAAGAATTGAATAGCATTCTGTAAGGACCTGCCTAGGCAATAATATGGCTCACTGTATTTATTAATGACCTGGATGATGGAATAGCATATGTGGTTATTAGATTTGAAGATGGGATGGACTGCAAGAATGACAGAAGACAAGGTTAGAATTGAAAAAGATTTCTACAAAATGGAGAAACTGACTTTAACAAATAAGATGCTACTCAAGAGAGAGCAGTTTCTTTGTAGAGAAAGGAATGATAAGCTACACAGCATGATCTGGCAGGGTCACAAGCTGAAAGGCAGTGAACAGTACTATGTTGATGCGGAGAAAGCTGACTTCTCCATTGGTATATATTGAGAGTTGCGTGTTCTCTGTTCAGCGCCAGTAGGGTCCTGGAGTGCTGCAAATTTCAATTAAACATTAGGAAAAAGGTCTTTTGCCATGTAGATGCTGTGTACTAAAACAGATTGGCTGATCAAGTTATAGCAACCACTAAGAGCTTTGGTAAGTAGGAAGCAGAAGGGACCTGACTGTTGGCAGTGATGCCAAGAGGGTGGGAGGATGGACTTAATGTGGATTCTGTCAAAAAGCTTAAAGCTGTTTCCTGTCCTGCTCTCCTGCTTATTTCTTTCCTCCCTAAGGGAAGCCCACAGAAATCAATGAGCTGGATGGGAAGCAAGGCCCATCACGCAGTCCATTAATCACAAGCTGGAAGAAACTTACACCACAATGGCCCCGACTCTGTGTTCTACCACAGCCTACTGGCCATAGTGTTTCCTAAGACTGGAGTTTTTATTCTAGTGCTATGTAAAAAACACAATATGTACACGACTCATACATTTCATGGTGACTGTGCGAAAGTCACAAAAAAAATGACTAAAGAAACTCCCTGAAAACAATTCTGCAGTGTTTCAAATGCTTGTTGTTAATGCTGTGAAAACATCATTGGAGATTCAAGCCTTAAAAAAATGAATTCATGACAAATTAGGAATGAGTTCTGTAATAAGGAGGTATCTGATGGAACAGAGTTTTTTCTCCCTAATTATAAATTAAATATTAATACAACTGGAATATCCAATATCTTTTAATGATACACAGTGGCAGTACTCCTTAAAGTTTTCTTTGCTTACTGAAAGTCCATTCTTTTTTACAGTAGCCTAGTTAATGTACTATTAGAACAATGTAAACCATATGTATTTGCTAAAAAAAAAAAAAAAAAAAAAAAAAATTAAAAATAGAAATAATAATAAAAAAAAAGTAATGCAATTATCCTAAGAAGAAAAGCACAGATAACATGCACAAAACCCTTAAAGTTCATGTTGTCTGATTTCAACTGTTTACTATCACATTGCCTTTGGTTGTTGGAGCTATATAAGCTAGTGTCCTGATGATGGTGCGAAACCATATACCCCACCATCACTCTACCTGTAATGATAAAACATCATCTTCTTTTTCAAACTCAGACTGTCTTCCAGTCTTAAGTGTGAACCAAGGCACTGATCTGGTTGTGTTCACATGAGCTGGTGGCCAGGAATAGACTGGTTTTTAGTTGTCTCTGAGAACACATACAACTCTCTAAGGCTGCAGATGTGGCAGAATTAAAAGTGTTTTTATGAAGTGATAACTACTAAAAGCAGAAAGAAAAGTAGTGCAGCTGGCACGATGAAGATGTGATATAGTAAAATCATCTTATCATGATTAAAGATGAGAATAATGAACAGAACGTCTTTAATCCCATCGTTGTAGAAAGTTAAAAAAGAATGGTGGCATAATTTGGTTTGGAAATGGGTACATTACTGTGTTCATTTAAGATAGAATTTTTCAGTATGCTTTTAATATAGCTCTGAGAAGAATCTCAAGAAAAATTTTCAGAAAGCGAACTTGGAGAAGCTTCATTAATGTATTTACTTACCAGGACAGTTAAATGTCTTAATAGTTCAAGATCTGTACTATAAACAGTACTGAAAGCTATTTAATACAATATACTAAGGATTGGCAAAAAATGAAACCCTTTTTAGAAAGTATGAGTGATTGCCTCGCTTTCTATACGTTGAAGGCACAGGTTTAAGAGGAGCACATGAAACGCTGTGACTGATTCAGTACCTAATCAAGTGTCAATACCAAAGAAAAGCAAAACATTTTTTGTCACTTAAAGTCCTGTAGCCCTTCCCTCTGGCTGTGTGGATAAGCTGAGTGCCATACATAATCTTTTCTTGACAGGGGTAGGTGAACCCCTGCTGTGAGCAGGGTGCCAGTGAGGCATTGGCAGCCTCCTGAAGGCTCTAATGAATTCAGCCTGGTGTGCTAATGCTCAGGATGGGTCCTCTGGTTCCCCTCTGGGAGGGAGGGGGTAGGAGGAGGGGCTGTGACAAGCTTTGCTAAGGCACTGGGAATGTCATTAGTGCCAGAGCACTGACATGGAGCCAGAGAGAATGGTCTCGGGTATATCTGCACTAACAAAATAATGCTGTTGTCTTTTAGAGGCTCAGTAACATCGGAAGAAAGAATTTCCTGCAGTTGCTGATGGCTGAAACTCTGTTTTCACTAAATGCAAAAGGAATATAAGCTTTAAGAACTGAAACTGTTTTCTCCAAAAAGTATATCTTTACCTTTAATCCCATCACTTATTAATTATATTTTTACAATAAACGGTGGATACATTGGAAATACATGGTTTTATCTTCAATGTCTTCTGATAGGCCTCTCTGTCTGGCATACAGTGCAATTAATTTTGTACGTGACTAATGAATACCAGTCATTCCCCTGAATAACGGTGACCCAAATATGTAGAAGACTCTCACATCTTAATTGTTTGACCCTGAAATTAGCACAAGCAGATGGGCCAGACAGATAGTGAGTCTGACATGAGACAGAAGAAAAGGCAACTAATGAAGTCAGTAGAATGTAGTATGTGAGAAACTATTTTGTCAACTGCAATAGTTTCTTTCTCTTTCCAGCCCATTTCATTCCCTTTTAGTATCTTAGTCTGATATGATGGGTAGAGGATTAGTTGTTCAGCATCTGTAACTTGGTAAACTCTGCTGATAAGGCTGTAAGATAAATTACTGTCTGGTTTTGAGAGCATAGAAAAGGGTGTAAATTGCAATCTGAAATGGAAAGTTTATGATTGCCTTTCTGCACAGTTAGGCGTTAATTGTTAAATGTCTATATCCCAGAGTACTTAGAGGAAAGGACGGTATTTGGAAGTTGTAGTTTTGTAGGGACTGTTACTTGAATGCCTGTTTGACTGGTTCGTATTTCCAGTCCTTTCTGATTGTTCCTCCAGGATGTGCATCACACAGGATAAAAAGCAGGCTGTTGTTGGTAAAGATAGCCTGAACTCATTACTGGAGCAGACAGGTGTATTCTTTAATCACAGCCTTTAATCCTCAGGAAACCCTGGACTTTTTCCAAGATAGCTGGGATTAGCCTAGCCCTTTGATGTTACTTTAGACATCCCATGGAGACCCCAGTTGAAGAATGCGAATGAATACTGACTGGCTACACTCCTGGGTTTCTTAGGTTGTTTCTTCATCTGCAAGAATGATTTGTGTTCTTACAATGATTCACTGGAGAAATTGGACCAAAAAAATAAAGCTGTTTCATGCTAATTGCAATTTCCAATTGTAAACCTGAAGGTAAGCTGCCACTGACAGGCTCTTCAACTAATTAACCCAACAGTCCCGTACCCCATGCTGTGTAATGTTACACAACTATGCATAAACAACTTGGCTGAAGATTTATCCTGACCCCAAACTTTGAACAGGCTCTGCTAAGTTAAAGAGGCTGTTTGAAGTGTCACGTTCTGCAGTCCTCCAATATGATGAACTACATGCTTGACTCTAATTAACAGTAATCAAATAAGGAAAGCCCTAATCAGTATTCAGCAGCTATTACCTTCAGTTTAGCAGAAAGGAAACATAATTTCAGAAGAGAAACAAACATGTGGTATTGTGTGGAACTGCAATAAATCCTTCTAAGTGGCATGCGAAAAAAAGTTATTAGTGTAATGTGCTATTAAACTGTGATTTGAAGTCCTAGGGGATGAAAAAAGGGGGCTGGGAGGAGAAGGAAGTCAATATTATCCAGAGTCAGTGTTTGCCCCTATTGAGTCTTGTTGCTGGAGTGGAGCTGTGCCGGCAGTTTTCATCTCTCTTCATGTTGGATGCATAAACTCTGTTGTCCTGTACACTTAGCAAACACAGGGAAAAATGTATTTTCTGAACTGTATTTTATAGACAATTTTCCTCTTTTTTCTTAAAATGCCACTATGCGTAGCTCATTCTGGTCCCTAAACACTGTGGTGTTGTGAATGACGAATTAGGAGGGCTCTTACAGATTACAGTACCCACCACATTGTGATTTGACACACATGCTCCAATTCTCACCTTGGTGGGATCCTAATGAATCTTTCAGTACTTTATGGGATGGTAGTCATGTGCTCATGTTCATCACTAGATATGGGTTTTGATCTATGAGTCCCCTATATCGTTACGCTACGCTGCTTCTTGATGAATGAAGAGTACCCAGAAAAGGGAAGGATGCTCAGGAGAGGTCCATGGTCACCTGAGTTACCTGGAAGCTTCCTATGGTCTGCATGTTAAAGATACTTTTAGGAAATAGTTTTCTTCTTTGAATGATGAGTTCCCTGACCTGTGCATCCAAATGAGATGACCTTTAATTGTCAGTTAGTTGTTCACCCCTTGTGCACAGTTCTGTCCTCTATTTGCTGTATGTGAACAGCTTTTTTGCACCAAGTCCTTTGAACCTACTCTCAAGAAGCCATTGCATGTGCTTAGCTTCAAGTTCTCTTTCCCCTTTCCCTGTGTTCTCAAGGACACCAATGGGTGCTCTGTGACTGAAGGGCTTTATTTCCTCTTAAGTACCACGGGTTTGTGCATAACTGTAAGCAATTTCTCTCCTGACTGTGCAATTTCCCTTGGTGATGTTTAAAGGAACATTTTTAATTCTATTTTTAAACTGTTAGAAATAGCTCTCCAGAGCTTCCACTGCTGAATACTAATAACTTTTTATTTTAGCATAAAAGGATAGTTTTATCAAAGATCATGGGTTTAGGGGAAAATGATAGTATTTGCATCTCAGGAGACAAGGGGAAATTCTTCATAGGTTTAAGGGAATCTTTGTCCTTTCCTTCAGCTTCCATAATTTTCTTAATGCTAAATTAATTTAAATATGTTAAAGGAGCTGTGGTATGTGTTTGCTAATATACATGCCAGTCTTATCAGAGGGTGTTACCGAAATCATTTTTGACCAGATAACATGTAATTTTAACACCTGCTCTTCCTGAAACAGATTACTTACTTATAGTACTATTTATAACTAAAGCTGTTGTTGGTGAATTTGGTATTTTTACACGAGCCCATATGGCCACAAGAAAATGCAGAGATGTACCTAATGAAACTGAGGGCAAATAATTGTCTGGAAAACCCAGACTGTGGTTCAATATGTCTGAAGATAGTGTAGCAGCAGGCAGATTTTCAGTTAAATCATCATGATTTTGTGTAGGAATGGATTTGCAACCGCTGACTTGCCCCTCAAGATAGGCTTGCTTGTTTGCCCTAATCATATAGCTCATTGAACACAACCTAAGCTGATTCTGGTAGACCAATATGTATCCTTCATCAATAAAAGCTACGTAGACTCGTCATACAGGGACACTGGAAGCTGTGTCTGCTGTCACCATTTTCTCTGCCATGTTGCTTGAGTGCTGTGTGTCTCTATTCAAACCCAAATAGGAGTGAGTATGGGGTAGATGCATCCATCTTCTGTCATTCAATCCAGCCACTGTTTTCAGGAGATGCTAACCTGTCAGATCACACAGCAAAACATCTACACTTTTTCCATTACGATTTGAAGGTTTCTTTCTGAAACACGTTTTGTGCAGTGAGCCATGGAAGTCAGAGGAATGTGTTGAAGCTGCCAATATGCTTGGAATAGTTGAAGAAATATGTTTATTTCACAGATATATTACAAGCTAGATGTTACCAAACACTGGATGTTTTCACAAATCTACCAAACCCATCCATATTTTAAGGTTCTGGGTGTAAATGAAAGTTAGATGATGGATGCAGTGATATTTTTGGCTTTTGTCATTCCCCCTCCTGCAACTCCGGTGTCTAATGTCAAGGCATTCTTGTTTCCAGTCCACAAGGGTTTGTTGTGGTCTAAACCAGATCTTATCTGTGGCACAGTTACAAGAAGTTAAGAGGCTCTTATGCCCACCATCTGCCCATCACTGGTGGAATTACTGCCTAGTAGCAGAACAGGTGGTTAGTGTCCCCTCATCTGCTGAGCTCATATTTGTTTGAAATAGATGGTATTTGAAGTTAACAGCACCTAGCTATGAAATGTGTTGGCGCAGCAGTGGATGCACTCCAGGTATTCCTGCATAAGCCGATAGTGCTGTGTTGGGGTGGGGATGGGGCAAACAGGTGGATGCAGCTCCTTCTGGTACCACTGCTGACAAGCTGTCAGAGCTCATGCACTAGCACACTGTGCTTCTGATCAGTGAATCCTTTGACTTGAACAAGAAGTGTTCAGTTTCTGGTATATCTCATCACCAATTTTTGTGAAGCAGCATGATATTCTAGGCTGGGGAGAGTGCAGGAGTGAGAAGTACTACATTATACCTTGTCCATCTGTTCTTTTTTTTCCCCATTATGCTAGGGAAATAAACTTCCTTAATGAAGAATTACCCAGGTAATGCTTATGCAGTCCTTTCAAAGTTTAAAAGTTAAAATTAGCTTGTAAATATCATATAGTATTTTTGCATCAATTCATGACTAAATCTGTAGCTTTAATAAAATAGTAGTTTTGGTTTTCATGAATGGGGTTTTAAATGCTTTGCTCTGGAAAGCACAAACACCATTAAATCAGCAGATACTATGGTACAACATTGCTCCTCTGCTAATATTTTACTGAATTCAAGTAAAGCCAAGCCTTGTTCTCCTAACTCCTGAGCTTCCCTTACATTTTCTGCAAGTACTTGATTCTGTGATTTCTCAGATTCATAGATCAATATGAGAAAAAGCCTTCCGCCAATAACTTCTTATATTAAAAATGAACAACTTCAAGTATATTCCTTAGAAGCAATCATTTTATCCGTTGCCTGGTTTCCGTTCTTCATTTTGGTTATAGCCTAGAACTTTCAAAACAGCGTACACTACCAAACATTGACTTGGTCTTTGAGAGCAGGGAATACATGGAAACGTTTCTTTCTCTGATGAAAAAATACTTCACCTCCCCTCTCCCTTTAAATTTATGTCTCTATACTTCTTTTGGTCATTAATAACTGTGCATTCATTGTTCTTTATTGCTGTATGCTGTGGTCAGTGATAACATTAATTCCTTTCCTCACTGATACTTTAACATGACTCCATCAGTCATTCAAATTTTAATAAATTCAACGGCTATCATTTAATTTTCTTACAGATTCAAACAGTATAAATTCTCTGTTCTTAGTTAAATCCTAATCATGCTAGCCTTACTTCATACTGCTGTGATTCTAGGATCATAGTCTCCTTAGTCTTTATCCTCTGATAATGCAGAGAGAGAAAGAAGCATCTTTGGAGGGTACATCAACCTTTCTTGAGGTTTTGAACAGTCTCCTGGGAATACCTCTGTTGGCTATATAACAAGCCTGAAATATCTGGATCTGGCAACCTCAGCTGCTTAAAGCTGGGCCAATCTAGGCACCTGCACCACTTCTTCCCTCAGCTTTTTGTGGGAGTGCTTCCTGTGGTGCCATATACTTCTGTTTCTGCTGCAGTCAGTGGGCACTGATTCTTATTGGGTGTGTTTTATACAGCTCTGAGTCACTGACTTCTCATTACTGTGGGTTGATCAGAGACTTTATCCTAGTAGCTGCTGTATTTTGAAGCAGACTTCCATATTTTAAGTCTGATAAATACCAGGCTAAAATAAGCCTGCGGTGCAGCTTGCTTATTCCCCATATGATTCCGCACTGGTGGTGTCTTTCTGGGAAGGGGATGGTGAAGGGCCCCATGCCAGTTGCTACAGAAAAAAGGCACATTTCAGTGTGAGGTGCTACTGTGCATACAGAAAGCCTCAACTTACACCATTTTCCTTTCTTCTGCGTTTTTTATTTTGTTATGGTGAGACATCAGAGAATAAGGATGTTCTTTCAGTCTCTTGTTTTCTGCTGAGACTTTCCACAAAGGTAACAATGCTGTGCATGATGGACTGTCTCCTGTTCCACAGGGGATGAGTAAACTTACTCCTGTGTTACCTATGGGCTGTTGAAGTGTTCTAAATTGAAACCGAAATACTGAATTTTCAGAGATTCCACTTAAACAGGTCCAAATCACTTCCTTTGCATTCCAGACTTCCTATCTGAAAACCAGACTTTTTTGATAAAAGGATTTTGGTGTTCTCTTAATAATATTTTTGTTTGGTCTGATGTAAACTTGTAGCTGGATAAATTCTATAAATGCCAATAGGGCCTTGTTTTGATTAAAAAAAAGGAACAAGTTTGATTCCTTGACTGTTTTACTGACTTAATTTCTCATTCAGGAGCTTTCATCCACAGTAATATCTGATCTCTTAGGAGATTGACAGGGAAGTTTTCAGTGCTGGATTAATTTCCACCTTTGACATCATAAGGGAGATTATTTTTGTTAGCAGCACTCCTAGCACTGCTGAAAGATGTCAAAGTGCCTGCACTTCAGAAGGAAGATCTGTATCAGCTCATCAGATAGCGTACATGCAATAGTGCTTTCAGATTTCTGGAATGCTGTTGTGTTTTCATTGTGAATCACCATTAGTATTGACAGACTTGATCTGCAGTGTTAGGCACTGAGGTAGTAGGTGGGAGGATGAGTGTCTTAATGAGATGATGTAATCTTAAAATGAGAGAAATTACAGGATAAATTGGGAAGACTGCAAGTACTTCTGTTTGAGCCAAGATTATGATTATTTAAAAACTGAGTTAAGCATTTTGTTTTAAGTCAACCGTGTGACAGTACACCTGCATGTATTACTTTCATGGATGTTGCAGAGCATGTAGACACATAGGTATCCTTTGGTTCTCTTACAACCCTAAAATGATCTTGTAGTATTACGTATTATGCCTGATTTCCATCCTGAGTTAAAGAATGAGGTACCCAAATTGCCCTATGAATGTCCTCATTTGCAGTGTTTCGAGAGCCACTATCGAGCTGAACACTGGGATGAAGATGTGAACCAGCCACTCTGATGTGCATTCGTGGTCAATTTTGCTAACTTGTCTGCTGATTATTAAAGTTACAGCTTTTACCAGAGGTCTGTTTAATTTTGTAAGGAATACATGTTGTCAAATAGCCCTTTTATGTGCAGCTCTGTTCTTCTTTCACTAAGTTCCTTAAGAAATAAACTATGCAGTATACATCTTAGTTTTATTTGAAGGATTTTAGCATTACAATAGGAAAGCAGGTTTACCCACTATTTCCCATGTAAATTTTTGTTTCATAGCCATGTTTCGGTAGTATCCAAGCTGTTGATTAGTAACCTGGATTCTATGAGAATCAGTCAGAACTGGTTTAATCAAATTAGCATTTCTCTGATTAATTTAGAAAACCTGACTTTTCTGGGCTTGTGGCATATCATCTCCCAGAGATGCTGCTTCTGAGAAGACAATTGTTAAAGTAAACAATGTGAAATGAAGATGTCATCTGATTATTTGTTCACCACAATAGCTTGTCTTTATGAAATTATAAGAGGGTGATGCTGTAAGCTTACTGTTGTCTTTTCTGAAACCAAGGATCAAGAGGGGAAAAAAGAAGGTGGTAAAAAACAAAGTGAACAGCGACATAAAAAAAAATGCTTTCTTTGACATTTGTAATAGCTGATTTTTCAGCTTTGTGATTTTTTTTTTTTGTTAGAGGTAGATCACTGCTTGGGAACAAGGAGGCTGAATGGGTTAGACTCAAATGGGCAGGCAGTATTAGTCACTTTACCTCTTCTTATGGCTTTTCAGCTCCCCTGGGTTCCTTCTCCCCAGGCTCTGATGGCTCTGCATAGCCAAGTGCTTTGGAAAGGCTGTGTTATTCTGACCCTGCTGTGATACTGCTTTCCTAAGCACCCAGAAGCATCCTGCAGGCCTACTGAGCTCACAAGGAGTATCTACATGTCATTGTTTGAGCTCTTTATAACCAACAAGCACCGAAGAAAACTTCTCACATCTGCATATGGTTGTTTGGCGATTTTTCTCTTTCCTGAGTGAAGGAAGTCTAATCATGGAATGACAAGCCTAGAATGTCTGCTGTTCGGAGTATCTTTGGAAATTGTATGGCTGGTTTTCTGTTGTTTTCTCAATAGTAAATTGCCTGCTACCTAAGCTGCAGTGCCCCTGTGCTATCAGTCTGCTTCTGACTGGTACTTGCAAGATCTGTTATGCATTATGCATTTTGTTTGTTTGTTTCTCAGTCCTTTAGCAGCCTTAATTACTTTTTCAAAGGAAATCAAACAAGTTTCCTTCTTACCTGCTGCACTGAACCTTTTTTCCTCTATCAGCCTCAGGTCCTGGAACTAACTCCCCATGCTGCTTAGAGCCTTTAAGGCTTTCTGATCATTTCTCTTTTCTCTGCCTCATAAAACAGGTGATTGCTTACAGGAAAGAGGCTGTGACATGAAGGAATAGCTGGGAAAAGTTTAGACATTGGGTTTGGAACCAAATCTAAAACCGAAGGTGGAACACGGAGAGTCAGCAGGTTTTTCCACATCTGCAAGCTGTAGGATTGCCAGAAGGAAAAGAAATCAGCTTTTTGTGTAAAGACAATTTTCAGAGATGCTGCCAACTCTACAACAGGTTTTCAGTTCAGGAATCAGGAGCGCATAAAATGGATATGTTCTTACAGGAGGAGGTGCACCAGGTGATCAGTGCCACATTACTATCAGTTTTTCCACTGCCATTTGCAGAACCAGTCCTTGGACTGATACAAATGCATCTTGGTGACAAACCACGCATTCTCCAAGAGTGCCAGAGCACCTCTTACGTTTTTGTATAGGAAATGCATTAATTTTTAACTGATAGTTTGACTCGTAGTAAGTGTGGCATGTAGCTGTAAAGATGCCACATGTAGTTACCAAGATGCCACTTGCTCTTTAGCTCTGTTAAGCTATTGCTAGGATTGCGCAGGGTGTATGTGTAGCTACTACAATTACAAAAGGGGCATAACTTTTTGTCAGCTTTTGCATCAGTTCTCCACAGGACAAATTATATATTCAGATGCAGAACTTGTAGTCTTGTGTCCCTGTGAACGCACTGACATGACTCACAAATACTAACATACAGGAATTATTTATGCAACAGTATGTGTTTATGCAGCGGTCTGGTTTTAATAAAGTAGGATAGAATTCTAACATTTTAAAAAAGAATGAGTAACAGACTTCAGAGTATCAGGGATACTTGATGTCAGTAGTGTTTGCATACCCATATCCTATATCTTTCATAAATCCTCTTCTGCTTATCTCACAGATCGTGATAGTCAATGTCAGTATCTTCTGCAGCTAACATGTGAGAGAAGTCTACTACATGTTTATTACCATAGCAGAAAGGAGATCTTTCATGCAGGAGATGCGGTGTCTAGTTTCCAATAGAATATCTGTTGTACTTATGGTGATCTAAGGACACTGACATAGATGAGCTGTGAAGGTAGGGTTGATCTCTTTTAAATATATAACAAGCATAAACTATTTTGGAAACAACATACAAGCTACCAGGTGTACAAGCTACTCATCAAATCACAGAGGGTAATAATAAACTTTAAACCAAGTACGTGTTGAAAACAATCTATGACTTCAACCAGGTAGGCAGTAATATTGATGGAGAGTAGTATCTTATGCCTGCAAAGAACACAGCTGTTGGGAAAGGAGAAAAAGTGGTTGTCTTTATGGGAAGAATAGAGCTGTCATTTTAAATGCCCAGTACAGTTACGATTTATCACTCAGGAATGAAAGATCAGAAATCGAAGTGATTGATTGTGTTCCCTTAGCAGTAAATAGAGTGTATGTATGTTGTCTGTCTGACTTTATTCTGTTTTGAAATGGTGGTTCAGATTAATCTGAAGATACTGGAAGGGCATCCAGGACAGTGAATGATGTACCATGCTTCCAGAAACACAGAGGTAAGATGCTGATGGTTCTGTTGTAGGTAGACTTTATTACATCAGTAGTGGACATAGGGTAAGTTTTACACTTGCTCAGGCTTGCCCTGGATTCATTTAGTGTTTTTGGAGTTCTCCTTTCATGGCAGACTGCCTTTTCTCATATAATAGGGATAGGGAGGCATCTGAGGACTAGGAGCACTTATTTCAGGAAAACGTATGTTGCAATTAGTTGGTGATTTTTCTTTATAGGTACTAGTACTGAATAACATGGACCAAACACAGGGATGGGACCAGAGGTTTTTACTGAAGTTCCCACAGTTTTTGGGTGCTTCTTCCAAAATCTCACTTAATTCCTTATATGAGTGCCCTGGTGTGTAAACATCATCTTGGTTCCAGAGAAAGTATAATCTTCTCAGAGCAGAAAGAAGTCTGAGAGCTTAATTTTATATAAAAGGCCTTTTTGGGGGGATGTTTCAGATGTTTACTGTTTTTTACAGGAATAGATATGCTTACTTTTGGGGTGTTATTATTTTAGTGTATATTGCTGTTTCTAAGCAACCGCATTTGTGGTTGATCATGCAACATGAGAAATTGATGGTGATAAGGGAGTATTCTAAATTTGTTCAATCAGAAGATGAGTTCCCAAATCTGTGGGAGAAACCAGTATTAGAAGCCAGGATTAGAGTGAAGGTAATCAGGGTGTCATCTGAGCATTTTAGTTTTACTACCCTAAAGATGCAAAACTCGTTCTCCAAAGCAGACGTTGAAAAGGTTACTATATTTAGGAACTTTCTTGGTGCTCACTGTTGTGTTTTACCGTATCCAGTTCCATTTTTTGTTACAGCGTGTGCCAGAGAAAAGAGGGATTGAAACAGCCCTCTCTAGGGGATAGGATGCAGCAATTCTGTGATCAACTGATTTATTTTCATCCTAAGAACGTCTATGTACCAGCTTGCATTCAGATTGTGACTGACAGTGATGGTGGATGACAGTTAGAGATTAGCAAATATTATGAGCTGTTGTTAGTTTCTTTTACTTGTTTAATCTTGTGCTGATGGCGGAGCTTTCTGACAAAAGAGTTGAGTACTTAACATGATGATAGCATTTAGCATAATAACTGAAAAGCACATACCAGTTTGTTCATATGCAGCTGAAAAAGCTCACATAATATGTAGCTCAAAAATACCTCAAAAAACATGTTTGAAAATCACCAAATTACTTTTTCCCCCACTTGTCTTAAGATACATCTTGTATATCCGTTAATGGTAGTCATGCAATGAAGAAGTTACTGGAACTAGCAGACAATCAGAACATAACATTCAGTCCCATTCATCTTCAGTTAGAGGCTGTGAGAAAAATAAATGCAAATAGGGAAGAGAATGCATGTAGACAAAGATAAAGCCAAGTATAATCACATTTAATGCTAAAACGGCACTGACTTATTCACAAAATTCCACCTGTGAAAAACAGTCTCTGCTTGAGTTTCTGGCTCTTCTGGCATTTGATTAAAGCCGGAATTAAGAACTCTCATTAGAACTTCAGGAGAATGAATTATACTTAATAAATGTATAGCATGTGTACCCAATATGAATGCCAGCGCTGTACACCCTATTATTAACATCCAATTATGTTGATGAATAGCAACTTAAACTATAATTTCTTAGAGCTATAAATTTTTAGTTTTAGTGTGCTGTCTCTGGTGTGCTTACTGTGTTTGAAAACCGAGGCAGTAATGTGGCAACTGCAGCTTCATGCCACATCTCTGACATACCACAAAGGCAGCAGTGACTATGGGATTTAGCAAGAACAGAAAAAATCATGGAAGGAAATAGGAAACAAAGAAGCATCAAGCAACTTGGTTTAGAGACTTTCTGTGGGTTAAGTGTTCTGATTAAAGCTGTTTGTGTTGTGGCAAGTATTCAGGATGGATCACTTCTGGTAAAACAATTGTACAGCTAGAAATACTTGGCACTGAGATCTTTTTGTATGTTTGCCACTGAAGCGCTGATTTAGACTTCATCTTTATAATACACTTTCATATGGGATTTCAAATTAAAATCTGGAGGAAAATAAAATTACATTGGCTGTGATTGACTGCTGTCATTTCCTGAATGCTCATCTCTATCTTGAATGATATAACAAACTCTCACAAAATATTAAGTGCTATTCACAGTCCTTTCAGGTCTGTAGGATCATCATGGTTTTATCTGTAGCATCCCATATCTATTTAGCAAACCCTTTCAGCTCTGTTGACAAGAGGAGAGGGCCTTCCAACTGAAGCTGTCACTGTGGACTCTCCTTCATGGGAAAAACATCCAAGGTGCTTGACAATGTGCTCTGGGTCTGTGTCAGTGGGTATCTGTCATTGTCTAAGGTAAAAGGAGAGTTGGAAAGCTTAGCTGATTTGTTTTATTGTTCATATTCCTTCCTTTCTAAAATATGGATGGTGAATATAGCTTGAAATTCAACAGGCTGAGAAGTGGATGGCACAATGCAGTGAAAAGTAGCTGGATACCCCCAGAATGAATGGACAATGCTTGCAGTTTTTGGGAATGCATTTATCAGTAGCTTGAGCAAATGGGAATCTTTGGCTGACAGATTTTTTTCTGCTGGCAATTAAATGTGGGCTATAGAGAACACGATGATGAACGAGATCCCTGCTTTGCAAATTTTATTCAAGTCTTGTGCACTTTGTGGGGTTTTATTTAATTGAATGACAGATATTTCTTGGCCATGAAAATAAGAGTGTGCTAACTGAAGCTATGTGTTTCAGTTAAATTACTCAGTAACAAATGTTGTTCTGTCCTACGTGTGGTGCTTATTGGAAGCTTACAGGATGTGTATTGACTGTAATGTAATTTGGCTGCGTATCACATTCTCCTATAGACTCATAACCAAGACTTGGCTTTTAGAAAGTCTGAGGGCAGGTGAGAAGGAAGGGTGTATTCCCTTGGTACGCTATAAATCAATGTTAACACTTGCTTTAATAGGGGGATCACAATGAAGCCTAGTAACCCATTGATTCAGGGATAAAAATAAACATCTGTGAGAAGATAGCCTAATAAAATTAGTTTAATTCTTTAAGACTCACTATGGGAAGGGAGTATTTTCCAATGAGTTCAGCCAACTGTTCAGGGATTGAGGTTTTTCCATATCGAAAGGCGAAGTATTTTGATGTAGGTTACTAATATTACTCTTATTTCCTTTAATAGTGTTCTATAAAGCATTCTGAACAGTGCAGAGAAAATGAGACTATTTTTGAGTTGCAAATGAATCCCTTTTGATAATTTCAGCCGTGGAGGTAGTATGTCTCATGGGATACTTTAAAATTGAGTTCGTATGAGCTAATAATATTCTTCTTGCTGTGCTAAGAAGAACAGCCCTGGTGTCTTAACACTAACTCCTTGCTTTCTGTCTAGAAATGTAATGAAGTCTACTTTATGCTGCCTTTCCAGGCTTTTGTTTAATCTCAATGGGTTTCTCCTTTAGACATTTATGCCCAAAAGGTATTGCAGTGTATCCTGGCCTTGCACTCTAAAGGAAACAGTTACAGTACTTATGCAGCGATACATAGAGCAGAAAGCTAAGCTTTAGTGTTTTGTGAAGCAAAAAATACGTGTCCTGTGAAACACAGGACAATGGTATAATCAGGCCTTAGACTACATCAGTAACTGTGTTTCTGAGTGCTCTGGGTCCCGTTAGATTTTATGAAATCCTGTCAGGTTTCAAAAGGTGCTGGAGTTGGCTTTTGTAACGAGTGCTGGCAGTGAATCACTGACAGTTTTTATTATGAATCTGAGACTTGGGTTTATCTGAATCAGGGTGTCAGGTCTCATTTACAAATAAGGTTCTAGATTTGAGGTGTGCAGACACAGAGGCACCATACCTGAACCTATGAGTAAAAGAAATCAAGCAGCTAAATAGGAGCTATGTATTTTTCTTTTCTTTGCCTGAGGGCAATTTTTGGGGACCACTCGCTGCTATTATGAAGGTTTTTAGTAACTCCATAGTAATTCTCTGCTTCAACTGCTCATTTCTGCCTGATTACATATCACGAGCAAATAAAATTGGAGAGCTTTGACATCTTGAGTCAATCCCTTTTGGCAACCTTCTTTAAAAAATGTTGGAATAAAACATCAGATGGAGTTGTGTGGGATTAATTGATTATTGTGAAACAGTTGTGCTTCTACAATTCCCAGTAATTTGAAGAATGGTCGTAGTTTATCGCATTTTGACAATGCAAGAATTAGCTTTTTCATTACTCTTCTCTCTCAGAAGCTGCCTCTCCTTTGCCCATTAATGTGCTTAGCAGCTGATGAGCACTGTGTAAGTCTTGGTGTGTGATACACTGATAGGTCTTACACATATTTTGGGCTTTCTCCACTGAAGAGAGAGATCCTACCAACCATAACTGAAGTTCTAAAGTGTGTGCTGGTCCATGGCATTTCAAAGCACAGTGGAAGTTCTTAACACTTATTCATTTGAAAGCTGCTGTAATTACCCAACGGTCTGTAATGACATAGAGATTTGCTTGACAATTGCTTGGGAATGCCAGGAAGTTTGTTTGTTTACTTATTTACTGTTGCTGCTGGGCACTGAAATGCTCCTCTTTAGCATCAAAACTGAAGTGTGGTACATGTGTCTTTCCTTGTTACTTACAGTAACTGCCCCTTGTTTTTGCCCTGCTTGTGCAAAAGAAATGCAGAGCTTGTTGTTATAGCTAAGAGTTTGTTATTCTCAGCTGCTTGTTCTTTCTGTGTGAATTGGCTTTTCTCTCCTTAAGTGACACAGTGGTTTTGGGCACCATTGGAGGTGGAACTGTGTATTTTTTCAGATGTGCAACTAGTAAAAGTGACTTTTAATGTAGTACCTGATCTAGTGGAACAGGCAGCACCTCCAGCTGATTTTGAATGAAGAATAAAGACATCGGAAAGAAGAGATAAAAAGGATTGCAGGGCAACCAAGAAACGAAGTAGTGATGGTGACTTGTCTGAAGAATTGAAAGTGAGGAAGGGAAAACTGCAGAAGGATTGCCTTGCGTTTCAAAGCTTCTGTGTAGTTAAGGCCTCTCTGGAGAACTACCCTTTTCTTGCAGTTTGATAATGTTTTCTGAAATCTGTATTTAAGAATACTTCTCTAGGAGGCTAGCAAACTAGTCAGAAATTCTTCCTTTTTTGCCTCCCAGGGGTGATGTCTTAGAGTTACATGGCAATTTTAAACTTCTAATTTGAGGTCTTATACTCTATCTATGAGAAGACCTTCATCATAAATGAAAAAGACAAATAAGCTTTCTACAAAAGCATAGCAAAGGGTATAATCATATTCACGTCATTAAACAAGAGAGTAATTCATGGATGTTTTGTGGTTAAAGTGATATACTATGCTTGCCCCTTTTAAAAGTTACTTTACAGTACAACTTTAAGTGTTTTTTTGGTTTTAAAACAGCAGACTTCTATTTCTGTAATTGTGCCTATGAACAGTTGCAACTAATATCACAGTCTTAGGCTGAAAGATCTATCACCTTTTGTCCTACCAAATCCCCAATGTATTTATGGTTATCAGCACGATTCTCCAGTTAGTTTTTAATTAAAGGTGGCATAGCTCCTCACTTTCCAGTGTGTGATGCAGCACTGAGGTCTGTTTCTGTTCTTGAAAATCGATCTGTTGTCCTTTGAGTCTTCTCACTGTATCTGAGGTTTTTCTGTGGGGGCCAGTATTTTCAATGCACCATTAAGCTACTGCTTAACCTTGTCTAGATGCTCTAGATCAACTGACTTGGTTTGCTCAATATTTATCACAGACAACAGAATGAAACCGAAGCTGAAAGCCCTTGGCTAAAGCTTGTCAGCTAGTCTTCTATTTTTTTTTTTGCACATCCACCTAACTCTATTTGAGATACAGCTGACCTTTTATTCTAATATTAAACTATAGGAACATGTTTTCACTGGTAGAAGTGCATTGTGTCTAAATATCTTCTCTGATACATGAACAATAACATGGTCCTAAACTGCCAGCAATGGGTCCTTAATTTGTAGAAAAATAGTTGTCCTGATTTCACACCGTATTACTTGGAGTGAGTACAGGAGCTTCAGTTGCAATGTGTTAAAACACACAGAAACAAAGCTGTGCATGTCAGCCTTGCTAGCTGTCATGGTGTAGGCAGCAGAGAATTACTCCATGGTTAAAAGACTGGTGGTAAGGAACAGTAGTGGAAGTGAAATACACTTGTTGTAATGAGTGCTTCATAGCAAAAAAAAAGCAAAGAAAGCAGATATTTCTGTTCGTTTCTTGACTTCAAGAGAAATATGAGTGAAGTATTATGGCAACTTCTCTGTCACTGGCAGTTTTGATTCTCAAAGTGGCATAGCTATTTAGAGAAGTGGTAAGGAGAAGCGACTACATACCCAAAGGCAAAGAGTTTAGATGTTTGGGTTTAGGTTTTATTTCTACTTGGGATAAATGCAGCCCTGTAGGTAGCATCAGGGGTATAGTATAGGGCATGACAACTTAATATTGAATTCAAACATAACATAAAACTGGTTGAAGCTGGTAGCCAAAACATTTTCTAACAACAGTATGTCACTATAAAGCTTTTGATTTGCCTGTTCTGATTAAAAAGATGACACATAAGGGTTTTTTGTGTAAATAAGAACTCTACAGGGATTACTTTGTCATCTCTACTACTACTTAGATAATGTAAAATATGTTAGTGGCTTTTGTAAAGAAGGTTCACAAGGGTTACTTGTCTCAGTGCTTACTGGAAGAAGAGTTTGCATGCTTAAAAGCTTGTCGTCATTTCTGGTATACACTTTCCTCTCTGCCATTACATTGGCTTAGTTTAACAAAAGCCATTGTCTCTATATTTTGCCTTTTCAATTCAGGCTGCAACATGCCTGATGGTGTTACTGCTCTGAAGAAAGAGCTGCACTTTGTCATTGGGTAGATCAAGCCATTAACCAAACTGCAGGATTTCTATTCATACTACTGTGTTTTTAATTGTTGTTCCCTATGACTGAAAAAGCCTTAGTATAAACTTACCCAGTTAACTGCATGTTTTTGTAAATACGTTTCAAGGGAATTTTGTGTTTTCACTATTTGGTAAATCCTAAGTGCTGCATATTCCAGCTAGAGCTATAATCAAAAGAAAATTCTGTCAAATTTTATGCAGTTGTTGAAAATATAGAAAGGAAAAATAAACTTGAAAGCCATGATTTGAGAGAAAAGGTGTGAAGGAGCAGTAGATTCATTTGGTTTGTACCTCTGGCTGTTTAAGGAGTATATTGTTCGGGGGTTTAGTTAGTTTTGGGTTGTTTTTAAACCCCTTTGCCCTGAAGTTGGTGTCCACATGGTATATATCCACAAGGTACCCAGATGCCGGATTACTTAATTTGAAACTGATGTGCGCTACTCAGGGAAGGCAGCAGGGCCATAGGTACAGCTCATCTGTTAGTTTTCAAATTCTATGAGCTGTAATAGTTGACATGTAGAAAGCAGCTCTCCAGCAGGCATTCAAACTGTTACGTTTCTGCTGGGACTGACAACTGAGAAATGTTAGATGCTTTAAGAAGTGATCTGAGGCCACCATATGTCACTGAGCTTCTGCCATAAGTTAATAACTTTTAGTCAGTACTGATCTGAGCTTGTTTTGTAATGAGCAAGTAGTGACAAGCTACCTATCTCATTGACCCTATGAAAAGCCTTTTTTTAGTTCTAAGAATTATTTTGTGCCTTAAGCAGAAGCATTTTACTGCTTCCAAGAAGGCTGAAGGATGCCTGATAAGCAGACTACCATTTAGTGTGTGTTGTTGTTTTTAATGTTATATTATGCAACATACCTACAAGTGAGGAAACTCTATCTTTGGTCAGGGATTTCAATGAGTAATTACACGTATTTTCGTACTTTTAGAAAGGAAGATAATAGGATTTTTAATTAAAATTAAAAAAAAAGAGGTACATAGAATTAGTTCCCAACCTTTAAGTGAGATCCTGGGAAGTAAATTGTTATGGAAGTCTGTTTTTTTCCCACCTCATCACTCAAATGCAAGGGCAGCATGACCTGAACTCATTTTTGCTTGCCCAATGTAAAATAGCCAATGCATCTGTTTAGCAATCCAGTCTTCCATCAGTGAATAGTGGGATTCCAGGCACCATATGGGATAGATAGCAAAAGGGTGTATTTGCAGGTCACAGATATGCTTCAAAGTGTATCAGACTTACAAATCTGGAATTCATAGATAGAAATATATTTAACAGGGTACAAAAACTCAGCCATAACGAAGCCAAAAAGTTAAATTCTTCTTACAAGGACTAGAGCTAGTTTCAGTTAATTTCCACCTGCGTTTCTAGGGTCACTTCTTTTCCCAGCTTTTCACTTTTGTAAAGTGCTTTCCTTCCCATGTAGGAATCACTACATGTCTAAACTCAGGAGCAGTCTCAAAAGTCTATTTCCACCAGCAACTGTGGGGTGGCAGTGGGAGATGGACAAGGGCACTATACCCATTCTCACCACCTAATCCATTCTCATGGGCCAGGATTGTCACATGCATTACTCATCTTCCGTAGTATCTAACATGAGTTTGGCCTCAAATACAAAATGAACAATTAGCAGGAACATTTCAGGGCCACAGTTTTAGTGTATATAAATCTGTGGTGTCATTTAATCAACATGGGCTTGCAAGTTTTGCTCTGCAAAGGAAGCAGAGAAATGATGCAAACTGTTCAGCTGTGGATCACCAGCAACTGAAACCCATAGCCTATATCAATCACAGACTTTCCCTTCTTGCTCCTCCTGGGTTCTACCAATCCTTTTTTTTTGTAATTGCTTTCTCATCCAACTACTTGATACTGCTTTTAAACATAATGTTAGCAGCTGAAGTTCAGTGCTCCCAGACCAACTTCTTTAGCTTGTATTTGACTTCTGTAATGAGTGGGTCAAAACACAGTTCACTGGCGACAAGTTAGTTTCCTACATCTGTTATTTATAGCTGGTATTACTGAACATTTTATACTATCTTTCCTTCTCCTGCATGCTCTCTTGTGAACTGGATTGCTCTTGCCCTCACTGTTGCTCTTCTTATCGCTCTTACGCTCATGCATGCTTTCATGTCATTCTCTTCCCATTTGCTGTTGTTTTTTCTTACTGTTCTGTCTCATGTTTTCTCCCTCACCCTCATTCTCTCATGCCCTCTTGCATGCTGTCTTGTGCACATGTTCTCTTCCTCTCTGTTTTTTTTTTTATTGCACTTCCAGAAGCAGATTCCCGAATTCCTGCTGCCTAGAAAGCCCTTGGCAATACCTTTTCAGTTTGCAAGCCTTGAGGCTTTTAGAGATTCCTAATCATACTTTGTAGGCCTATCTCTCATAGGTTCAAATGGTTCAATTACTATGTACATACTGTGACTGCAAAATGTATTTTGGAAAAGTGAGAAACATTTAACTGGGCTGTGGACTCAAGTTTTAGAATAGAAATAGAAACTATATTTTATAGTTTAGTTACTGCCCTGGAACGCTTTTTATTCCTTGCTACTTGTGTGAACGTGAAAGCTCAATGCGTATTGTGCATGTGATTACGGGTTTTAAGTGTCATCTCTCAGTTTTTCATCAGTTTCAGCTGTCTGGCATACATAAAATTACAGATTTTGCTGAAAATTTTGTGGGTTTCTTAGTTCTGAAATGTATTTTTGGCATTTCTTGTCAGAAGCACAAATTTCTCTGGTTATTCACACTTTCTTCCCCACCTTTATTTTATTTTCCCATTAATCAAAACAAAAGTAGATTAAAGGCTGGAGATTGTTCCTTCACTTTGTCAGAAAACTCTCCCCTTCAAAATCAATCCATTTTGTCTTTTGGAATAGATAAACAGCTCAAATTAATTCATTTAGGTGTGTTATTTTCATAATTCATAAAAAAAAGGAAGCATTCAATTTAATGAGGTCAGTAGAGTATGTTTTGGACATGAAACTGTTTTGTATTCTCAGGGACATGATCCAAGTGACTTCTTACACATCTTTGTCTTTGTGGGAATGCTCTGGACATACCCACTCAGATTCCACCCACTAAAACTCACATCCTTGAAATGTCACGTGAAGATAACCTGCTTGTGTTAATATATAGCTGTGATAATTTTTCCTGCCTGTGAAAGGTTATTTAGTATGTGCAGATTTCCAGTGCAAGGGGCATAAGAAGAAGTGGTGAGGTTAAAGAAGAACTTGTAGTGTATAAAGAGAAAACTTATTTAGCTGAGGTTAACAGCGTACTCAGCCATATGTCATTATATTAACCTTAAAGATTCATTTATAAATGTCAATATTATAAGTTTCTATTTGGAAGTCCCAAATGAAGGTTGTGTCTTTCACAGTAAATATTAGAAGACATTTTGTGTGTGATGAGCACACTAATAGAAACTTGGGGACAAACTAAACTTATTCTGTTAATATCAGAAAACAGGCTAAATTGATTTTATATTTTGCAAGTGAGTGCGTAACACTTGCTTTAAGACTAGCACAGTGTGAAAATTCCCCACTGTTCGGTTTTGCTTATTGGATTCCTGAACGCATGGATTTTGCTGCTGGAGAGCTGCAGGAGCACAGAATACATGCTTCAGCAGGATGTGCTGTCTCGCAGTGAGTAACAGATAAGGTGAGGCATTCTGAATGAGGCTAACTTGAGATAGGTTGGTGTTGGTTTCAAATCCATATATGCAATAACATACAAGGTCAAATTGCTTTCTTTCCTTTCATGTAAACATTGTCTTCAGAATAAGTCTGCTGAGAGTCCAGTTAGACAAAACATGTTTGATAAAATGATGTTGACCAGCCACACTGATTAAATGCGGCTATTAACATAAAAGCAATTCAATAATTACATACTGTAGCACTTTATATGCAGTTACCTTCCAGTGACACTTGTCTTTTAGCTCAGAAATGCCTGACAAATGTCAACAGAGTTGTTTTTATGGTGTTTTTTAATAGTTTGAAAGAAACCATGTAATTGACTTCCTGGTAACATTGCACAGGTTTAGAAGCAGCATGTGAAAATGCAATATGTGTTTTGGGAGAGATATGGGTAATATCATAACTAGCCCTTGTGTTAATTTCTTTTATAGTGGTTTGTTTGTTGGGTTTTGTTAATTCTGAGGTTTAACAGTGGTGCACTGATAACATAGCTATCAGTATGCTGTCTGCTAACCAGTATGGTAACACTCTTTGCAATGAATCACTTATGGTATTGCTTTACTGAACTTCTGGTTCTAAAAAGGACCTGAAGCTGCTTCTTTTTTTTTCTTTAACCTGACTATTGCAGTCCTTTGCAAATGCGGTAAACATAAATGGGTACCTTTAAGTTGTTGCAAATATGAAAACTAAATTGTCTTGATATCAGATGTTTCAGGTTAGATTTCTGAATATAATGGAGTGTAGACTGTTTTGCCAGCCCTAAAGAGGTAATCTAATGAATGCATTAGTTTCTTGCATAGTTTCTTAATTATTGCCAACAAGTAGATTTTGGTCTTTAATTACTCGGTTGAAAGCAAGGTAAATTTTCCCAACCACTAAATGAGGCTGCCATTCATTTTCCCCCTTCTTGAAAGCAAAGTAATCCTGTATTTTTTCACATGAGCATCTAAAAAATTAAAAGGAAACAATCAAACAAACAAAAAGATTGACAAAACAAAAATCCCAAAGGAAGAAATAATTAGTACAGGAACAGGAATTTCCTACAGCCATCTGTGGGAAAGGCAAATAATCTTTGAGATAATTGAGAACAATTGTCAGTGTCGCTGTGGCGTAGCTGTCAGTCCTTCTGGTTTTGCCTTTTCTGTCTAAAATATCTGTGGAACCATCTTGTTCTGAGAAAGGAGATCTTCACTGAAAAGATTTCTCCCAGGCTTTAACAACTGCCTGGTTTTTGTGCTCAGCTGATTTTGCTCTCCTGAAGCAACTCTCCAGTACGCAGCAATAGTCTAGCACAGTAATGAGACTGCTTCCTTAGCAAGGTAGCCCTGTGGATATTTGTTTGGCTTTTATATTCAGTGTAATCTTTAAGCAAATGCACAGTTCACCTGTAATAATGCAGTGTGCATTTAAGGTACTACAAATATCAGTGAACAACCTTTAATAGGACATAACAATTCTCAGGATGTGTTGGTAAAGGTTTCCCAGAAGACACTATATTTCAGCTAGAAAAGGGCAAACCTGCCAACTTACTTTGAGATTAGAAGCACAATCAGTGGGAATATTCCACCAACTGCCCAAAAAGATAGCGAAGATAATACTTCATCTTCAGATGAATCATTGCCCTTTCACCAAAGTAATATCTAATTATTGTTTGCCCAAGTATAGCTGTGCTGTTTTCATGCTTCTCACCTTTTTAATACCTGCATCTTTAGACTTGGACTTTAGAGTCAGGAACATCTATTGTAACCTTTAGAGTTTAATTTTTTGTGTAAATGAAGTGAAGAAAAATGATTAATTAACGATTAACAATAAAACTAACAGGTCCTTGTTGACAGCGACTAATAATCTTGGCAGTGTTCAAGGCCAGGTTGGACAGAGCCTTGGGTGACCTGGTTTAGTGTGAGATGTCCCTGCCCATGGCAGGGGGATTGGAGCTAGATGATCTTAAGGTCCTTTCCAACCCTAACCTATGAAAAGATGATTCCATTATGAAAATGTAAGATGAAAATTCCAATGTAACATGAAGTGCAGTGCAAGATGCAATTCCAATGGAAGATGAAAATTTCAAGATAAAAATGCAATCGTTGTGACACCAAACCAAAAGTTAACACACGTTATCACAGTAGAAATAGCATGAGCAAGCCTTTGCTCAGGGGACAAGTATGTAGGAAATTAAGGGAGAAACATTCACAAAGTTTGGCTTTCTCACTGAAGTTGAGGGGTGTGGATGAAATGATGTGTGAAGGGAAAGAAAGGACACATCATAAAAGAGGTGTAGGAGAGCTTTGTCTTCGCTTGGTACTGGTACTTTCTTTTGATAACTTCAGCTGTGCAATTGGCCTTAGGTAGGCAAAGACTGAAATTTACTGCAGTTATACAAAATGAGAGAAACACACAGTCAGCTCATTTCTATGTTCCTGCAGAGCTGTATGCTTTAGCAACGATGAACTGTTGGTGCTCTCAAAGATGTGAACATATACCTCTCTCTCTTTGTAAGCCCAGCACTCAGACCTGAGTTCTGAGAAGTTGCATCCCCGTTTTTTGCTTATGGGAAATCTCTTTACTCTTGCTCATAAGAAGGTGCAGTAGAGTTATAATTGTTTTCTCTTAGCAGAATTGTCATGAGGTGTTCAGGCCTTTATAAGGATTAAGTAAAATCAAAAGTGGGCAAACCCTGAAAATCAGGATATGGACGAACCCAAACTAAAACCTCTGTTGGGTGCAGTGTCTCCACCATATCTTCACTAGTGCTGAAGATTTTACCCTTTTCTATTTAATATTGCATAAAAATATGCCTTGAAAGTTATTTAATGAAAATGTCCTGATTCTGAGTTGTTTAATCTACAGATGTGCAAGACTCCAGTTGTTTGTTTAAGGCTCAGATTTGCTGTATTTTCAAACAGGAACCCTCTGTTTTGTATAGCAGAAGGGAAAAGAGGCTTTTTCCTATTAAAGGTCATGTTGTTTGTTAGAAAATGTGCTCAGTATTTCTCCCTTAGTCACATTAACTTAGTAGCCTTTGAGGAGAGAAGCACAATGAGCTTCCTTCAATTGTGTAATGACTCTTGATCCTTTTTCAGTGTTTTATGTCATCTGCTACAGAACTGAGGAGCAGGATTGATCAGATGACAATACCCAGTTGTTTTTAGGCACAGCCAATCCCTAACTCTTCATGTAACAGGCTGTAAGGATTAATAACAGTTTAATAGAACCTGATTTTTTCTTAAGTTCATGATCTCTAAAAGCTGCCAATAGTGCAGAAGCTGTTGAAGTATGCATTAGTTAAGCGGACATGGAGAATGACTGAAAAGTAGCTGACCAACCTGCTGTAGTCAGCCGTGCTTGAGCTGTGGGGTTTGGACCAGGCAATCACCAGAGATGCTTTTGTGCGTAAGGTGTGATGCTGTGATTTTGGTACAGTCCAGGACTCCCTGGTATAGTGCTAAATGGAAACTATTACAGACTTTTCACAGGGCATGAGGCCAGTGGGTATTTGACCTGAAACAAAGGCAGACACATTCTGCATTTGACAAGGCTGATCCAGGCAAATATGACCAGAACTGCGGTTTTATTGGGCCAGACCCATTTTCTAGCTGCTTCCACAGTATTCACGCTCAAGTTGAGGCAGAAATTAAGTTTCAAATGCTGAACATATCCAATTAAGAGATATTGCTGAGTAACTCTTTTGCAATGCTCCTAACGTGCAAACACTTTCCTAATCGATAGCTACTTCTGTTGAATATAACCCCAAGGTGACTCTATTCTGTCAGCTGAGAGTGACAGATGGAGCTCTTGAAAACCTGGAAAGATTCATGTCTTCAGGAAAAACATTGATTTTTGTCATTATAACCTCTAGTAGCATGAAATTCAACACTCATCCACTTTTTGCTTTACTCATCTGTTAGCTGCACAGGTTTTACAAAATAAACTTTTTCTTCTATTCATGCAGTATTTTAGCCTGCATTTCATGAAAACGAAAGCCTCCTTGAACTTCTCTGCAATGTGTAATGGTCTGATTAATGAATATTCATACAGAGAAAGTGTCATGCTGTGATGGACATTGAAACACCAATTGGTTTCACTGTTGATGGATGTTTATGCTGTTGTCTACCCCAGACAGTGCCTGGTGGAAGCAGTGACATCCTATTTCCCTTGTCGAAGGTCAAAATGAGTGGAAACAGTTTAATTTTTCTTTGTACAAATTGAGTATATAAGTGACAGCTGTTAATTTCTCACCACTTTTCTGCCAAGTCCCTCTCTAGGTGGCCCAGAAAGCTGCTCTGTGTGCTGAATTGCCTACTTAACACTGTTGTCTAGGGACACGAGTCACTGGTTCAGATGATGCTCCTGGCTAGCATGGAATTGCTTTTATTTGACTTCAGAAACTGCATTAGAAGTAGCTGTTTCTCCTTTATGACCCTGATCAGAGAGACGTACCTGTGCTCAATATCTGTCGCTCATCCTGCCAGGACAGTAAAGGTTTGGTTAGCAATGTTACTCCGAAAGGAGCTGCAGTCACATCAGGCCTCCTGAAATCTCTGTGCCCCTAAGATGCAGGCAGATAATCAAACAGAGGAAGAGCTATCAAGGAAGCAGCCAAACCTACAGATGTTTGGGAAAAGAGGATAAATGTCAGTCTTCCAAGTGGCTCTTCTATACATCTTTCATTTATTGAAGTGAAATACTAGTTCAAATAGTATTGCACAGAAAGGAACAAACACTCTGATAACAACAGTATTGCAGCCTCCAAGATAAGAGTATCTGTTACAGGAATGCAGTAGAATTTTGCCTTGCAATGCATGATTACGTTTTAAATTCCAAAACTGCATTAAACATGTTTATTTCTAGCGTGTTTGTTCCCAGATGCATCACTAGTAGAACACCACATACCAAAAACCAGATGGTTTTACAAATGAAACAAGGCCATTACGGATTGTATATCATTTTGGTTTTGGAGATAAAGCAGCAAAGATTGCCCTGTTAAGTAAAATCGTCAATTAATATCGAAGCACTTACACGTGGAGACAATTGGGAAAAGGCAACCACTTTATTTTTCTGCAGGAGTTCCACAGAGGAAATGTAAAACAGAAAAAAAATGGCCAATCCATCCACATAGCTATGGAAACTTGAAATCCCCAAATGAAGGAAGATAGACTGCCTAACTCTGTCCATCGGTCAGCATACACTGGAATACAGTAGGATTGCTTTTAAAACTAATTTGATTCCATTGATCAGATAAAGGTCGAGGGATCAATGGATTTTTTTGATCACTAAAGTAGCAGTCTTTTTTACCTGATGCTTACCAAATGGTGTACCCTGTGCCTTGTGAGAACATCATTTAGTCAGCAAAGCTGTCTTACAAGGTGCTGTTTCTGACAGGGCAGAAAAAAACCACAAACCTGCAGCAAAAGCACATTGTGCAAGTTTAGCTGAAACACAACAACAATCAGTTTACTTCTCTGAAGTCTGTGACTGAAATGCTTTTGTGCAACTTGTGGGTGTCAAGATTTACTATTGCTTGTGAACAGTATTGCGAATCCTTGAGGGAACACATTGCTTAGGAGCAGACCATACTCCTGATTTCTGTGTGTATGTGCGTCTAGGTCTCTTATTCTAGGAAAAAGCCTTTTTCCTTATCATGGCTAGTGAGATATATGCAGTTGGCAGACATTTCAAGTTGTATTTTTAAGTAGCTGGATGCTAACCCAAACACTTGTTCCCTTTGCATGCATGAAATAAGCAATGAGGGGGAGAACAAAAGGGCAAACCCAGCTTGCTTGGTTATATAAACAAATTAAGTGACTGCTGCTGTCCATCAAGGTTTTCATTGCAATGGGGACTCCCATCTCCTGGTGAGCTGCTGGTGCCAAGACTATTACATGTTGTCCCTACCATCAAATCAGCTTTCTATACTAATTAAAGCTGTTGAAGTGCTCTGTTGGCATCTCTTGTAGATTGGCTGTAGCTTTGGGCATAGGCATAAATACCCGATTGTGTCAGTGTAAATTCTCAGTGCCATTTATTTTGATGCCTGTAATGTAGAAGAATAGGGTTTAATATTTTCAGCTGCTTTCTGCTGTTTTAATTAAAATCAATAACTGTCATCGTGATAATGGATGGTCTACCCAGGCAAGATATATTGGCCTGTTCAGAGAGAATAGAGACTGCAAGGCAAGGAGTTGCAAGATCACGAGCTGTCTTATCTGTGGGTTATGATGTCAGGCTCTTTAAAAACCTAATTTCTTTTTGCATTTATTATTGAGAGAAAAGGTGAAAGGACAGATAGGAGTAGATAGGATTTAAAAATACCGAACTGTTTGATCAGAAGTTGACTGCGTCTTTATAGTCGCAGAGCTGAATGGAGAGATCCTCTTCTGAGCACTGACCCTGACTTCTGCCGATGGCATATTTCCAACCTGAAGGGATTTTCAGACTTAATGGAGATCCTATAGATAACTCTATTACCTCTTAAGCTGCATTTTTATGAACAGTGGTTATTTTGGAAGCTGCCCACCGTATCTCTTGTACATGTTTAAAAACTAACTTATGTTTAAACTGATGGTCTCACTTGCTTTGGGAATAAATAGATTGAATACATGAAGTATCATTTCTACTATTTGTGCTACACCAGCAAATGCAGTCATCCTGCTTATGGAGTTGATGTGTGGAAGGCGCTGCTGATACAACATATGTAAGAAATGAATATACCAAATGTATGCTATAAATAAAGCAAGCTATTCTATTAGGCAGTCCCTTCAGAAAGATAAAATGCAATTTGGCATTGTCAGAAACTATTTCAGTTTTCTATTCTTATATTATTCCCTTTTAGTAAGCTAGTCTTTATCCTATTTTATTTTTCCTTAAACTCAACTCATCAGAGTAACTTTTATGGCCAGTTTTTTTTAAGGCATGTTTCATGAGTGAAGATTACTTGCTTTATTATTTGGGGCTAAGTTATAGGGAAATGGACAGTAATCATAAAGTGGGTCTCGAAAGTGTACAAGTTTGCATTCACAGAAAAACAGAACACTGAAGCTCCTCATAAAGCTGCCAGAAAGCAACACAGAGTTTTTAAATAAGGATCTATAAGCCAGAGAATGTACTTCAAACACCAAATGGGAAAATATAGTTAGCTTTGTCTGAAGTTGATTAGAATTTTATCTTAGCCACAGAAAGGAGGTTACTGATTAAAAAGCGAGTTGTTATCAAGCAGCTCTTGAGTTAGCGGCTTGATTGCTGTTTCTTGCTTTCTGGTCATAGTCTGTGTTCTGTGTATTCCATGCAGTTGTTTTCTGTTCCTGCTAAGAGAGTTGGACCCCTCAGAGTGCAAAGGATTCTGATTCATTGTGTTCATAGGGTCAGGTGTAAAAATGAAGTCGAAGGCATGTTGCTGTACCCAAACTGCTGGTGTATGTTTGCTGTTTCTGCTTGGACTGTCTTCTCTACTACCTGAAATGAAACTACTTGTGTTACTTTTTGTTGCTAATACAGCAGTGCTAATGTTACTGATTCTTACTGGGCACAGTGTAGGTGGATGAGATGAACAGTTCAACTTTATCACAGAAATAATGACAGTGTGTAAAGAAACTTGAGTCAGGTATTATAAAGTACCACAGCTGCCCATGGGTCTACTTAGAGAGATAGCAATAGAGTTTGTAATCAGTGTTACACGTGGCGTTTCATTTGGTATGACGAAGGCTAGTGAGATCTTGGAGAAATGGTAAGGTGCTTACTGATAACACGCAGCATGCTAGAACGGAAAACACAGAGAGGAGAAAGGATCTTGCAAGACAAGAAGATGCGCTGCTGTTTAATTAATTTACCATAGTGTCCCTTGGAATTAACTGTTGCCTCAGAAAGGAGGTAAAGGAAGTGATTTCTTGTTAGTGACCGTCTTCTAAACCAATGGATATAAGGGGTGAGCAAAACAAGGAGTCTGGGATTTATTCTAGTTGTTGCTTAAAAACATGCAACTGCATCTTAGAACTAATCCATAGTTTTGAAAAACAAAGAAACCTTATTTTAACTGATAGCGCAGAACAGGTCAGTGAAATTCTGTATCACTTGATACGTCTGATCATTATAGGTGGAAGTGCTTAGAAAAAACAGTCATTACATTTTGGATCTTGATCTTTTTGCTCCTTCTGAACTCCTGTCACTGTGATTTTAGTTAGGCGCTGCTTACAAGTTAGGCACCTTTTTGACTTGTGTGTTTTGTGTGATTTTGTGATTGCTGTCATGAGGCTGATTTAAACTGTGATCTTAACTTAGAGCTTCAGGGTATGCCCGAGCCCCAAATCTCTGATCAGTCATGCAGCATAGCTCATTGTCTTTCTCCAGTCTGAATTTATCCAACTGTCTCCTCTTGTCCTATAAAAACTGAGAACTTGAACTTTTGTAGTTGCCTTCAGTCCAACCATCCGAGACCTCTCTACATAGTTTTGCAATGTATTTGTGAGGTCCATGCAGGAAAAGAGGAGGGGTAATTGGAATTAAGGAAATTACTCAGGTTTTTGCTATTAGAAAATGGAGAAACTGAAGAGGGGCCTGGAACTTCTTGCCTCATCTAACACTTAAAATTCTGTTGTTGTACCTACATTGTTCTTCAAGTGCTGTTTTAAGAAGTGACCCTCAAACTGGTATGGAGTGGGAGGGGGATAGTCGCGGGATATGATTAACTGTGCAGGCCATGTTATTTTCTGACTATTATTTTATCCATCCAATATGTTATTTATAAATGAACTGTATTCTTGCTAACAGAATGTGAAGAACAATGGAGATCATTTTATGCATCAGAGTATCCATGTACACAATGAAGTCCCAGGAGAAGGAACAAATCTGGGTAGGGAGTATAGGAAGTCTGGAGCAGAGCCTGGTGTGTTACTTTATGAGAAGAAACACTAAAAGCCCTGAACAAACCAAACCAAAACCCTATAGAAAAACAAGCATCTGAAGTCCAAAGAGTGAAATATCCCTTTAGTTATACGGAGGGATGGAATTGTGTTCCTCTTTTTCACTCGGCCTGTCTGCTTGCTGACCTGGCCAAATAAATGTAGAATATAATTTTTTAAATCATTAAAAAGTAATGTGTTTTATTTCTTCACATATTCTTTTTCTGCCTGGATGCCATTCTGTCTCCAGTTAAGGAGATACTAGGCAAAAAACAAGTTATTGCAGCCATACAGATGTTATGGCTGATGTTTCTTAGCCCCTCTAAAAGGGAGGGTATGGTAAATACTTGACAGATTAAATAATGGGTGTTTTTATTTCTCAGTCTTTCTAACTGCATTGTTACACAACATTCTCTTATAATGCAATGAATAATAGAATTCGCTGATTCTATTAGAAATGTATTAAGAAAGCCTGAGGAATGCAACAAAGGCACTGGTTTGTGCCGTTGGCTGTCCTGGCTACTGCTGTTTTTCATAGGCTTTCTTGGGAGGCATCTTTTCAGTTTGCTGGTTTACAAAACTTTTCCTGAATAAATCTGTGTTATACAGACTTTCCCTGACTCTTCTGGCCTTTTCTATTTAGCACTCCTGTAAAGGATGGCACGAGTTGTATGGTGATAAGAAATGGACCAACTAGCCACCTCACCTGGAAGTGAAATGCCAGATAGATTTAGAATTGTTTTTTTTGAGCCGTTTTGATTCTGTTTGTTTGGGATTTGGGTGGGGAGGTTGTGAGCTGCCCTTGAATTGAATTAGAATAATGGTTGTTATAAATAAGCAAGGTCTTGATTTTTCGGCCCTAATACCATCATGTTGCATGTATCGTAAAAAAGAGCAAAAAAAGCCCTTAAGACCCAGTATTTCCTAAACTTCCATTTTGAGCTGAAAATGTTTACCCTAGAACTAGTCATTCTTACGGGACTTTCTCAAAACAGTAATAACGATAAAGCTTCTGCAGGATGAGTGCTTCTAGTGATGGAGGTTCAACAGATTTTTTGGCACATCAATTTCTGAAGCATTGTGACTCCACCTTTTGAATTAATAGCTTTGATGTGTTATACCTTTTACTGTCCTTTGGCACTTACTGGGTTCCAAAAGATAGTTAAACCTTTTTTTCTTTCCCCTTATCTCTCACTTCATCTGAACCTGTTTCTTTTTCATGTTAATTTCAGTGTAAGCCTGTTTGGGTTTGGAGTTTCAGGGCTACCTAGTGTCTTCAGCTGGTGCATCAGCAGTGCCCTGCAATCTGGGGCAGACAAGTATATATCAGTAATTTAATAAGACATACATAAAACAAAACAGCATGGATTTATTTTGCTTTAAAATTGAATATGGTCAGCTGTGTGAGCAATGTATCTGCCAGCTATTGTCATTGTCCTGTCTGAGCAAGCTCATTTATCTTGGTTAGTAAACAACTTAAAAGGCAAAGGAGGTAGGTGGCATTAAGGGAGTGTTATTAGGACAAAGAATCTTTGATGTCTAAGTCCAGGCTAAGTCACTTATAAGCAATGTACAACCAGTAGGTGGTTAGAGGATGCAGCTACAAATACGACTTATTAGAGAGGTGACAGTGAAGCAGGCAGTTGTCACAGCTGGGAGATGTGCACAGTTACATCAATCAAATTAAAATGTCTGAGGAGAAAACAGTAGAGGTGCAAGCTTGTAAATTCTGATAATCACTAACATTTTGAGGTGCACGCGTTCACTTGTGGAGGCTTAAGGGCCACTGACTGGAAACCTTAGGCATAGCTGATGATCCTAAAACTCTTTTCTCCCCTTTTAATCTATAATTGCTTGGGAAGCTTTGTACTCCCTGCTGTGCAACTGTAGGATTTCTTTGTGTGCAAAACTGTTCAAATAAGCTACAAAAGTAAAAATGAACTATAATAATTATAAACTAAATGAACAGGTTTTTAATTTCCCAGTAATTTACTTTCTTGTGCCATCAGTTCAGCAGTCCTGTAACAACAAAGGCCACAGCAAGCTGAAAATGAAGTAGTTTCAGCATGGATAGACAAACATGCTGGATGATGGGGAAGGGTGTTCTCTTTTCAAGAACCACAGTAAAATCTCTATAATGAAAAACATATAATCTGCCTATATAAAAGCCAGCAGGTACTTGAAAAGCATTTGTGAGGCTGTTAAAAATGACCATAATTCCCAGTAAAAACCCATTGCCCTGAGAGCACCCATGTGGGCACCAAGGACCTCAGTTACATATGAGGAGTATCTCAGGGGTGACTGATTCTGCTTTGCCTGAAAGGAGCATTGCTTTGTTCTTTTTCTGCAGGGAGCACATACTTCAAAGGATGTGTTTAAAGGAGAAAAGAATATAAATGACATAGCGTATGCCAGTTGGTGGGTCAGCATCTGCAAAAGTACTTGTCACATTTGAAAGGAGAACCCCAAAAGCACAAAATATAATCAGTTCTAAGTAAGGTTAAGTTTGGTGGCTTTGTAACAGGGGTGCTTGAAGGTATTTTTAGGTCCTTAGGACCTCAATACAAAAAGTGCAAGTAAAATTAAATAGGAAAACTGGAGCTGGAGGTGGGTACAGATAAAGTGGCTGGTGGGTGGAGGGACAGGATGGTTGCTGTGTGAATGAACCCATTGAGTTGGTGTAAGCATCTACTGGGGCTATCCAACTAGCAAATGTCCAGAATGGGAGCAGTTAAACTACCTGATAAGTAGAAAGACAGGATGATTGTTGTGTCTGTATTGTTAATTAGCTGGTGCTTCAAAGACTGCCAGGGGTGATGAAGATTGTTGGAAGAAATAGATGGCTCTCAAAGACCGCCATCATATTTTGTATGTATGTGGGGAGCTTTCTGGAAAATGGTTTTCAGGTGTTTTTCTTACACTCATTTTGTAGTAAGGTCATGAAAGCCTAAACTACATCAACTACAGCAGTTTAACTTGTACAAGGATTCTCAGTATGTTCTCTAGCTGTACTCTATATTTTTTTTCTCTGTATATCATGCATCTCAGCAGTTTTTCATTATTCCTGTTACAAAGCCATCAAACTTAACATTACTTAAAATTGATTCTAAAGGTTTATATATTTCATTTCGTAATTTTATCCCTCCTTGTCTCAGTATGTGTGTGAGGAACTTTCTGGTTTGTAGATTTTTTTTTTTTGCTTCTTTGAAATGGGGGATAATGGGAACCTGTATCTTGTTAGATGAAAGGTGCTGAATCAGGCCTCTGCTCTGCACAAACGTTCTTCACCTTCGCAAATAACAAGTGCGGCGAGCTATAATGCTTCAGCTCTCTTGCTGTTCATTTGCAACATGGAACAAAATGTACAGTAAAAATTCATGAAATGGAGGTCAGCAAAGAAGTCTAGCAAGCCATTTAGATGTTTGCCTAGGAAGCTGTCAAAGCAAGGAGTACAAAGTGTAGAATGGGCAGATGATACCTGCTAGCTGTTGTACTAAAGCTGCAGATCTCCCCCGAGTCACAAAGAGTTTCTGTGTGTAAGATGTCAGAGCGCAGGAGTCTGTTGAAAAGTAGTGGTGTGAGTATGTGAATGCGTGAAGACTGCTGTTAGAAAATAGTAGGGAACAGTTGGAGATGCAATAATCTGGTATTTGGAAATGAAGAAGTTGAATCTCTGGTTTGGCTCTGTGAAGTTGAAAACAGAGTTGCTTAGACCTCTTCTTCAACTTTCAAAGGCTTCCTCTCTCACAAGATGTAGGAATAAGTAAGAAGCAGCACTGACCTGAGGTCAGCATCGTTGTCTCAGATGTATGACTGACTGCACCAATTGTTTTTGAAAGAGAAATGTGGTGACCACCTTCAGAACTGAGCTGTTACTTGGCATACAAAACAGCAGAGCAATGCAACCAAGCCTCCGCATGAAGAGACTGGCCACAAATGAATGCCAAAATGATGTATGTGTGTGGTTTATATTGCACAAGACAAAAAAATTAGGTAAAAATTATTTGGCAAGTAACTTCCCCTGCTGGAGAACATAAAGACAAGCAGACTTGGTGCAAACAAGAGAAAGAGAAATTAGATGTGTTGTTTGAAACTTCTTTTCCATGTGTTTCATGTTGTCAACATAATGTTTTCCTTAATTACTTAAGCGTAATGTATTTGTTGCTGCCTTGAATATGAAAGGCCAGAGATTAAATCTGTTTAAATAATTTTTAAACTTTTGGGTTTTTTTTTACAAAATAACAACATTTACAGAAAAACAAAATTCTTCAAAGGTTTGAAGTGATACCATTAAAGTTCTGTGAGATTATTACGAGTATAAAAATTTCTTCTTTATTACTGGATGAGGAACCATGTTATCCGTATTATCTGTTATTTGAAGAGAGAAAAAGAGAGACCTCAGTTCTTTTGATAGTTGCTACTATTTCAGTATTTCTCATTTTGATACCCTCAGTTCTTTGTATGGGAACCAAATGCATGTGGAAGGGCCGAAACAAGACGTTTCTGATTCAGTGGCTGACATTATCTGTTAGTAGTTATTGTGTCAGCAAAAATGCTGGTAATCTGTGTGAAAGGCACACTTCCAATAAATGGGGGAAGTGAAACAGTTTCCTAAGAAGGGATTCATCTACCAAATTAAGAGGTATCTTCAAGTTGCTGTCAAGTTAAAATAAACGTCTACAAGTTTAAAGGCATTAGCTGATAAAGTAGGAAGCTGCATGAAGGCAAAAGCATTTGGTTTTTTTTATTACCCGCTATCTCAAAGCATACTGAGTGCAGTGAAATTTGTGGCAGTGTAAATAATACTGTTCTCTAAATATTGACCTTTTTTCTTTCTTGAGAAGCAGTCACTCGTGGCGATTAAGTCAAACGTATCTATCGTTTGACCACGTTTCAGGTTTTCAGTATGTCAGCCAAAGGGTCAGTGTTCACTAGCTGTATGTTACGTTCCCCAAGTTTTTGTTTGATTTGGTTGGGTAGGTTTTTTTTTTTTTATGATATTGTGTTTGTATTTTTAACTCAGAAAAATGGTCATTGGGAAGACATAGTTAGAGCTTATCGGTTGTCTGCGTTCTCAGACTGAGAATTTAAGCTCTTCACTGAAAGAAGTGAGTCTTGGCATCTTATTTGTATAGTTCTTACTAAACTATTTAACAAGCAGAGAAAAAGCTAGTACTGCTGTAGGTAATTTTGTTTTCAGTTACTGAAATGAGCACTGCAGTCAAAACAACTGGTTGATTTCATCTTAGTTTGAATGATGTAATTCTTGCACATTAAGAGAGAAGCTAAGCAAGGTGCCATCCACTTTCAAACCTTCTGAAAGGGGACACTGGTGGCCCAAGCTAGAGTTAGTGCTAAATACCAGACAATAACCTCAGAGCCATCCGTCAAGCTTATCTCTTTTAGCTCTAGTTAGATGCTATTTTCAAGCCCACCAGCATCCTGTTATGATACAGACCTAATAGAGGGCTCCTGATAAGCATGAACCAGGCAATTTATTTACCAAGGTTATGGCATTTAAAACTAGAAACCTTTCTTCTATTTTTGCTTTATGAATTGGCAAGCTTGAATACTGCAGCAAAATGAACTGGCTCCACAATGACCCAGGAGAGCTGCTGGGTTTGGTCTGTTGGAAAAAAATACAATAGTGCTGTGTCGTGGTTTGGGGCTCTTAAACAGTTCTGCTCACTCACTCCCCCCTACTTAAAGGGGAAAAATGACTGCTGCTGCCGAACCCATGACATGCTGCCTTCTCACTAAAGGACATGCAGGGGGGTCTGGCTGAGAAAAGCATGCTAACCATAGCAACATGCTGGAGATAGGCTACTAGAAGACATGAGAGCCCTGAGGACTATTTTTAAGCAGCCAGCAGATTAGAAGAAGCCAAAAGTTTGTTCCAAAGAAGGGCTTCCAGTTTCTTTGCTCATTACATTGGACTGTCCCTGTTCTCTTAAGCGAGTTTGAGACAGCAGTTAAGGCAGCAACTGCAATGCTTGTTTGCCTGACCTAGAAAAACAGGAACCTATTAAACTCTTCTGCTCTCATTCATGACCAAAGCAAAAATAATCTCCCTGCCCCCAAAACCTAGAAGTTGTGATCACCCTCACATTTAGAAGTATTAGGAAAAAAAAAGTGGTTAATTTTCTTGAAATGATTTGTCAAACTACCCTATACTTTATCTTGAATACTTTTAGAGGGGTATGGCAGTGAAACACTTCACAAAGATATTGTGTGAGTGCCACTATGGGTTGAAGAAAGTCAGTCAAAAGCTGAAGTGGCTTTGAGGACAACCATGGTGGTCTTCCTGGCATAGTGAGCCCTCCATAGAAGGCAGGTGTCAGTCTTCATTCAGAAGGGGAGAAAGGTAAAACTGCTCCCAAACATTGCATTTGTAGAGCTTGTGAGTTTTGGGTTTTTTTCTGCCTTATTCCTTGGAAGGTTTGTTAGCTGCCCATAGCTTAATTTCATTGTCACCAGTACAGATGAGTTAGAAAATACACTGTTTCAACTGACAGTTTGTAATTAGGTAGCGTTTTGCAAGCCATGTACTTTGAAGTCTCTGTACCTTTTTACTTTTTTATTCTGAATATAGAAGCCAAGTGTGGAACAAGTCAGTGTGGTCTTAAGAGGTGAAAAGAAAACAATACTATGTTTAATGGGAAGATTTCTGCAGAAGAGGTCTTAAGGGTTGATAAGTTCTAACTGCCTCAACTTCCAGTCATTCAGTGTTCATCAGGAAAGCTAGAAAAGTTTAATCTAACAGTGGTTCTTGATTCAAGGAACTGTGCGACTCACTTAGGTATACAGTTTTATTTCTCAGAGGTTTTGCTTTTGGGGGGTTATTTCAATTTTCAGCTAACTTTAGACAGAAGCTACATGTAGACACACAGGCATCACATCTATGAGGCAGGGTGAGTACTATTTTTGGTAATAATAAACCAAATAATAAACTAGTTCATTAGCTGAAGTAAAAGTAGTAGGTAAATTTTTTCCCTTTGTCTGCAGGTATCCTTAGCACCTGATCCAACATCATCTTTCACAAGCTTACACCACCATGATTCTGCTTGTATAAAGCACTTAAATAAATTCAATAGCTGAATGCTAGAGACTTCTAAGACAGTTCTTGAAGATAATAAATTGTTTTAGTTTCTTAATTAAAAAGATAGCTTCCTCTTCCATTTACTGTAACGCTCAGCTCCTTGGTAACTTTTATGAAGGCATCTTTTGTGCCAAGACAGTATCATACCACATGGAGTACACAGCAATTACCAGTTAATACCCAAAGTAACGGGCTGGGACTAACACACGGGTGGAAATTTTATGTTCACTGTCCCTGGTGTTTTCCAACCGGACAGCTGCCAGTTAGATGTGGAAAAGGAAAACTCTATGGCATCCTGAGATGAAACCATCCAGTTTTTCTGTGCTGCCATTCCCTCCTCTTGTTCTTTTTCTCTCAGGTGTTTTATTTTGGCACGTTGTTGCCTTTTCCTGAATCTTTGACCTTGTTTCTTGCTTGAAATCAGTTATGAAAGCTTCATCTTGCCCCTTTTATTTCTGTGTTCTTCCTTCACTCATACTTTCTTCTTTTTAGTGCCTTGGTAGCCTATGACCTCTCTTGCCTTCAGACTAAGGTTGAGAGCATAGCTTGGTTTTACCATTGAGTCATTTCATTAAAACTTGCCGCAGTCACATATTTCTCCTGCATTCCATTACATACTTAAGGAAAAAAGGCATTAGAAATACTGTTTATACAAATTGTGGGTATACAAACAGTGCTTGAAAGTAAATGGAATTTTCTGATTTCCTCAACTATGGATTACAGCTGTAATCTCAGTAGACTTCTGATTACAATTTTTAAGTCACAACTAAAACTTCAGTTAAAAATTAGCTCTAATAGACTGTGTAGAGCTCATGTATTGCTTAATCTTTTTGTCTTTAGACCAAATTAATCTCTTATTTCAAAGCTCTCTGGATTCAACAGCTTTGGCTGTTTCGGCAAATGTAGTTTGTCATTGCCCTGACAGAAGTGGTCATTCTACGCTGCAGGTACAGTGTTGCTATGGCATGGAAGTATGTGCATGGTAGATTTCAGCTGCAAAATGCATTGGTTCAGTACTTTTAAATTTTATCTTTTTTGGGTGGTTTTTTTTTGTAAATTTTTTTGTCTTTTTTTTTTTCATATGTTCTGAAATATATGAATATCAAAAAAAGAATTTAAGAGTCTGCCAGAAAATAAGATAAAACTTCCCCTCGTGATTAGTGATGTTTTGCCAAAACCTAATCTTTATAACTCAAGGAATAAAAAAAAAATCCTAAAACTTTTGCTATTTTGACATCCTTATGTATGATTTGTGATAGCCTGTGTTTTAACTTTAAAAAGCACAATGTTGTTACATGGATCCTAGAACCCTGAGTGCAGTTTAAAGAAGGGACGTTTAATTTCAGTGCTGTCTTCTCAGGCGATAGATTTCACAGATTATGAGAGGGAGTAGCTGGAAGCAATGTTCTCTTTTCTTGGTTTTAAATTCCACTGTTCTTTTCCTGGTGGTGTTCTTCTGCTTCTGGAAGATAAAGAGAAGACTGGCTTTAACAGAAAAACTCTGTAATGCGTCACAAGGGAAACCTACTTCTCTCATTCTTAGGATAAATAATTTCAGGACTTAAACTCATTTTTGGTGTGCTGTTCTATTTACTCTTGTATAAATACCTTTGTGGCTGCCTTCCTTGAAATCCGATTTTTCTGATGATAGCAGAAAATCTTTTCAAAACACAGCACAATCAATTTGACTGCTGGTTATCTGTTGGCTAATGTTCACAGCATGAGAAACACAGTATGCACTGCCTTGCCCAGTAGTGTGGAGGGAGGAAGTGTATTTTCCCTGAATGTTGTGCACAAGGACATAGGAAAATTTCTGTGTTAATTCCAGCACCTTTTTGGGCTGTTTCATTCTTCATTCTCCCCTGAATACTATTTAAGAGCATCCTAAAAAATATCCTACTTTAAAAAAGGATGCTTTTATATTTGTCCATCATGCTCATATCCTTCCTCAGTCTGAAAGCCTCTTGAGTCTTATACAAACACTGCTTGAAAGTAAATGAAATTTTCTGATTTCCTAAACTGTTTTGCAGCTGTGATATTGGTAGACTTCTGTTTATAATTTTTAAATCACGACTAAAACTTCAGTTAAAGGTTAGCACTAATAGGCTGTGTAGAGCTTTATCCTTTTGTCTTTAGACCAAATTAATCTCTTTATTTCAAAGTTCTCTGGATTCAACAGCTTTGGCTGCTTTAGCAAATGAAGTTTGTCATTGCCCTGACAGAAGTGGTCATTCTACTCTGCAGGTACGGTGTTACTATGGCATGGAAGCATGTGCATGGTAGATTTCAGTTGCAAAATGCATTGGTTCGGTACCTTTAAATTTTATCATTTTTGGGTGGAGAGCATCTTGACAGCATGGTGGTGTTTTGCAGGGTGTTAATGGAAAGGAAGAGGTTCTTTCATTTTGTGTTAAACACAAAAAAAGAATGTGATTCAGCAGAAAATTTCCCCAAATTCCTGTTTCCTTTGTTGGTCATCTATGTACAGAATAGTTGTTATGAAGACCTAGTCTTAAGGACACACTGTCATTCCCCTTTGTCAGCCCCGAGTTCTCTATTCACTTCCTTCCTCAGGCCCACTCTAATATTTATCATCTTAGTCTGCACTATGATCCCCCACATGAAAGTGTTTAAGTATCCAAAGTTGTTAAAACATGCTCATTTGACTGCTCAACAAGTCTGAAAAAACCCTATGATTATGTGACCAGAACAAATTGTGTTTCTCTGTGCTGTAGCATAAAATGTCTATCAATTTCTGGGCGAAAGCTTTAATATTCTTACTAAATTAATCTGAAATTCATTATGAGAAGCAGATGCTGTGGGCTTTTTGTAATCAGAAATATCTGTGTTGTAGTGCTTTTTCTTTATTCGCTATTTCATCCCCTTTTTTTTGCTTCAGAGCATATATATGAACACTTCTCTAATCTAGAAGTTACTACACTTGAGTTTCTCAGCTTGTTTCTTCTTCCTGTAGAAAGATGTATATTTCTGAACCACTCGCTCTGTGCTAGGTGATGTTTAAAACTAAAGTCTTTCCTAGTCCCCTTTTCCTTTTGATGTGTGTTGGAAGGGGACTCCCTCTTTATTTTTAAGACCACTTTCTTTTCATCCAGTTTTCCAGGGAATTAATTATCTTTGCTTTATTCCTCAACATGTTTTCTGTAAACATTTTTTTTCATGACAGTTCTTTACCCAAGCTTTCCTCGAAGTGTACCATTTCTTTTATATGCTCTTCGAATAGCTATTCAGAACCTGCAAAGTGAAGCATCTCTCCTTTTTATAGTATCCTGGTTGGTATTTTTCTCATTCTATTCCCTACTAGGGAGAAATTGTGTTGGTTTTCTAAGTTTGAAGAGTGCATTTTCCTGACCAGCTGCCATTTTTCTTAGACCTTGGGAAGACTAAATTCCTACCTTTGCAAGTAACGAAGCCTCGTTTTAGTCGATGTGTGATCATTTTGATATGCCTTTTGAACCATACCAGCCTAGCTATCTTCAGGTGCTGGCTTACAGAAGAAATGGAGCACGGGTGCAGCTCAGGATGAAGTTTGTACTAGATATGTCGGCTTTTGTGCTGTTCAACTTGAAGTGTTAGCTTAAAGTGCCAGACCAGGTGGGAATCGGGAGACAACACAGTATGGATTCCTACAGAAAACAGTTCTGCAAGAAAGTGGCAGATCTAATTCCCGTTTCCCTGGTAATAAAAGAAGCCCAGGGGAATTTACCTTATATTTTTTTATTAAGAGAATGTTTCTCATTTTGTCTCCATTTCCTTCTCTTTCCCCTTCCCATCAATATGTGCTTAATTTGTACTGTGTCAAATTTATAGGTCATATATAGTGGCTTGTTATTTCAACCTTAGGTAGAAGGTTTTAGTGGTTATTTTTGGGCAATCTGGAGCATGAACTTTAATCTTCATAGGCTAATGGGCTCATTTTCCAAAGTTTAATTTGGCAGAAGAGGGGTTTAGTCTGTTATATAAATTAAAATGGAGTCTATTTGTTATCAGTCAACAGTATGGTTTCTGTTAAGTGCTCTAACTGTTAAATGCATGGCAATGTTGGCCATACGATGGGTATTCTAACATTCTGTCTTCAAGTATACGTTTTTTCATTGGAGAGCCTATTGCTTCTGCTAATCAGGAATATAAGTCTGAAGTATAACCGTTGAATTCTGATGGATGTGGCAGTTTAACTGAACAGAAAATGAGGATTATGCTATTGAACCAGAATTGCTAAAACCTGTTACCTTTTAAATTTGATTAGAAAGGAGGAGTTCTTCCTGCTATTATAAAGTCATAAAAACTTTGTCGCATGGTCGCTCATTATGGCAAATCCACTGCTTTCTATATAGCAAGCGCTTGCTTTGTATCACTGTGCTCCTCGGTATAATAATGTGCAAAAGATTTCTCTAGGCTATTCTTCAGTATCAGTGTGGTAGGGGGGATACTATTTTTAAGGTATATTTTCATTTTGGTAGTTGGGAACTTTTCATAAACATATTGTGAAGGTTTATTTTGGTGTCAGTCCTACCGAAATGCTGACATATGGGCTTGAAGTGAGCTTCTCAGTATTACAAAATGAGTAAGAAATAGCCTAGGGAGCATTAACACCTCCTTTTTCTCATTCTTCTGACTTCTTCCTAAGCTTAACAATGACTACTAATGACAGCAACTATGAAGGCTCCATAGGTTGGCCAACAAAAATTTTGTGATCAACTTATGTCTTAAAATCAAATGCACGTTTTATCTTAAAGAATTCTTAGTTCAGAGTTCAGAACAGTCTCTTCACTATAAAAGTACAAAAGAGAAGGGATTTTGTCGTAGTTTGAGGCCCCTCAAACAGTTCTGTGCACCCCCCCCCCTCTTTTCTTCCCCAGTCCCGGGGAAATGGGAAGGAGAATCAAAAGAATGCAACTCCCACAGGTTGAGATAAGAAC